>CALNHX010012000.1:0-28183 GCA_940337035.1 Agriotes lineatus
CAGGTTTTGACGGCATACCACCTTATATACTAAAAACCTGTGCCGATGAGCTGGCACTGCCCTTGCAGATTATTTTTAACTAGCGTTCTGCACCCAAATTGGGCGCAAAATAATCCATTTAATGCAATTTATACAAGAGTGATCCATTTTGTATGTCGAGTTAATTTTGAGGTTAGCTATCAACAAAAAAATTCACATTAAAAAAAATCACTTATAAAAATGTGAAAACCCTACTACTGGCTTACTTGCGTCGCCCTGAGTCGGTTGACACCAAAAACAGCCAATTTGGCCCACGGGTTCTCTCTCAAAGTGGCATCAAGCAAGCCAGCAATGAAAATTATTATGTCGGATTTGGCGTTAAAAACACGTACGTTTCCAACTCTTTGGAAAATATCAAAAATAATCCCAATTCATAAATCTGGAAAGAAATAAATACAATACATATTTCAAATTACAGGCCTATATCAATTTTTTCTGCTTCCGGTAAAGTTTTTGAGCAAATTTTGTATAAAAAATTATACCAACACGTAAAATCAGAAATATGCGTAGAGCAGCATGGTTTTAGGGCAGGTCTGTCTGTGCAAACTAACTTAGCCTTATTTGTTGATTACATATCGATTGCTTTTGAAAATTACAGTCAAGTCTATGTAGTGTATACAGATTTTTCAAAGGCATTCGATAGAGTAGATCACGATATTTTACTTGAAACACTTGAGATGCTAAATTTGTCTTTTAATTTATTACAATTATTTCAATCTTATCTGCAAGGAAGATCACAATACGTCGTAATAGGTCCTCATAAGTAGTGATCGGCCGATACGGATTTTTTTTGCCGATACCGATAATCGGCCGATACCGATATTTTAGTTGCCGATACCGATATAATATCGGTATCGGCACTACATTTTTAAAAGGTCTGTAACTATTTAATATACGTTGATATAAGTAAAAATTGTCAACCCCGCATCGATGCGGACGTGACATGAACCAATTTCGGTAATTCCCCGCCAGTGTCGTGGTGATTACCCGTTTTACAGAAAGTGTATTGTTTCATTGTTTGCGCCCGTGCACAGTGCTGCTGCAGTTGTGCAGTTGCTGCTCAGATAACGATTGTGTCGTGCGGTATTATAATCTTTTGGGATTCAAATAAAAATACGATGGGAGAAAATAGCGAAAATAAGTTTTTACATACAAATAATTAATAAAATGGTTGATCTTAAATTTGCCGATATATATCGGCAAAATTTCGCCGATACCGATTATCGGCAAAATTTGCCGATATTGCCGATACACTGATATTTATATCGGTATCGGCCGATCACTACTCATAAGTCATAAGCATATGGTATGCCGTCGGGGGTTCCTCAAGGATGCAATTTGGATCCTCTTCTGTTTCTGATACTTATTAATGACATATCAAATTCAATTAACCACTGCAATTTTTTGATTTTCGCCGATTGCCCTGAAATTATTTTCAAACTCGCGAAACTTACAAGATTTGATACGAATACAACAAGATATAGACGCTGTTGTTGAATAGAGCGAAAAAAATTAATTATATTTTAATGCAGACAAGGGTCGGATAATGACGTATAGTGTCAACAGGAACAAGATTTGGAATTATACTATGAGCGGTGCTAACTTGCAAAGGGTAAAAAAATAAGAGATTTGGGAATTTACTTCACATGCACTCGTTTTGATGAACACGTCACATCTACAGTAAATAGTTGCCTGAGAACCCTTGGATTTATAACACAAACTAGTCAAAAATGTAATCACATTTTGGCTGTTGAAACGCTGTACAATCCCCTCATTCGATCAAGGCTAGAATTTGCAATTATAGTACGGGATTCAGGAGCGGCGATGCATGCCCATGCCTTGGAAACAGTGCAAAATAAATTCTTAAAATATACAGGCTGATTTTTTTATCATGTAACAACTTGTAGGCCACCCATTATGCAGAAGCATGCATAATGCATGCTTCTGTATATAAAGGGTTTTTCAATAAGAGCGATCGATTTTTAAATTAAAATAAAACAAGTTGTGTATGTGATAACGTGAAAATATTTTTTTTATTACGAAAGTACATTTAATACCATTATGTATGAAAGATAATATCGGCCAAATGGCCGTCGCCACTTCTTTGTGTGGCGCGCATTCTGGAGCTCCACTGGGAGATGACGCGCTCACATATTTCGGGTTCAATATCCCTAATAACCCGAGTGATATTTTCTTTTAGGGCTTGGACTGTTCTGGGTTGGTTGGCATAGACTTGGGATTTCACATATCCCCATAAAAAGTAATCCAAGGGGGTAAGATCACACGACCTTGGTGGCCAGTTCACATCACCGCCTCGCAAAATAAGAAAACCATCGAACTTTTCACGCAATAAATTCATTGTGTTTCTTGCTGTGTGGCATGTAGCCCCATCTTGTTGAAACCACTTGTTCTCTAGATCCATAGCATCTAATTTAGGCCAAAAAAAATTGGTAACCATCTCCCTATATCTCTCACTGTTAACAGTAACTGCAGCTCCTTCTTCATTTTCGAAAAAATAAGGGCCGATGACGCCGCCAGACCAAAATGCACACCAAACAGTCACTCTTTCGGGGTACATTGGACGCTCGTGTATCTCCCTTGGATTATGATCTCCCCAAATTCGGCAATTATGCTTATTGACAAAGCCATTCAAGCAAAAATGCGCCTCATCGCTAAAAATAATGTTTCGTCCATAAGCAGGATCTTACTCTAATTGTTCCAGAGCCCAATTGGCGAATGTACGGCGTTGCCTATGATCGTTGGGCTTCAGTTCTTGAGTTAACTGAAGTTTGTAGGGATGAAGCTTTAAGCCTCGATGCAAAATACGCCACGTTGAAGTTGAAAAAAGTCCAAGTTCTTGAGCACGACGATTAATTGATTGTTTTGGATTTTCTTGAACACTGGCTCGCACAGCAGCAATATTTCCTACTGATCTAGCATTTCGTTCACGCAAAGGTGTTATTCGATCAGTAATGGAGCTTATCGTTTCAAATTTTGAAACTAATCGTCGAATTGTGCATTCTGTAGGACGATTATTCCGACCATAAATTGCTCTTAACGAACGAAAAGTTGCACGGACGGAACAATTATTTTGATGATAAAATTTTATAATTTGCCATCGTTGTTCAAGTGTGTATCTTTCCATAGTTAAATGGTGACACTTGGTTCGTTTAGTCATAAAATTTGACAACTGTCGCTTGTCAAACATTGTTACTATCAACTGTTAAAGTTCGATCGTTGCTATTGAAAAACCCTATACTATAAGAAATCTCGCAGGTATCCTGGCTTTGGGTCCTATGAGGGAATACGACAAGAATTTAAAATTGTAAAACCTTCCCAAAGACGCAACTTACTAAATATGATTTTTTTTTGTTTAAACTTATACACCATCTTATAGACTGCCCACCTTTGTTAGCGCTCGTATCGTTCTATGTCCCGACATATACACCACGGAAAAAAAATCTTTTCTATATTCAACGTTATCGAACTCTGGTAAAAAAATCTGGTGTGATACACTCACACAACTTCCTTTTACAGCTATCTTATAATTAGTTAAAAATTTTATTTTTAATTTTTAAGGATTTGTCAAAAATTTTAAAAAATTACAAATTCTATAAAAACGGTACAAAATAGAGCGTTAGTTGAAGAGACAAATTTTCTCTAAAATTTTAAGCTGAATTCAAAAATGTAATAATATACCGGGTGTTCTGTTTAAAATAGGAGTTAATAAAAAAAATAGAAAAAAAAAACAAGAGAAGCCCACTTTAGAAGTATTCAACTGGAAAATCACCTAGCTCACATCAATACATATTAAAAATGTAGAAGTTTGAAAAAAATCGTTAGGGCCGTTTTTGAAAAAATTAAAAAAACTGAAAAATCACAAGAGTAAACACCTACTTCCGGTTATGCGATTTTCTTCAAAAGCTTGCTGTTTCATCTACATACTATACAAAACTTATATACCGGGTGAATGAGACCACCCGTATCAGTATTTTTTTAAAAGAACGGTGAGTCGTAGAGAGTTGGGATAAAAAAAATTATTATAAAAGTCATACTAAAGAATCGAATGGTGATATTATTATTTCTCGAAAAAGTCAGCATCACGAGTAGTTTTGTCAACAATGTCCAGAACTCCAAAATTTTAAATGGCACCATAAGAAGAAAAACGTATTGTTGAAAAGATCGTTAAAAAAGAAGAAAGTTTTGTAGGAAAAATTATTTTACTACTTATACCCCTTTTAAGTAATATTCGATTAAAGTTATTAAATTTGAAACTCGTTAACAAACAAAATTGAAAAGTCGGCTTTTAAAATCTAGTTACCGAATTAAACAATGTTACAAGTGTTCAAAGTGTTATTGACATTAAAACGTGTGTGTAACATTGTTTAATTCGGTAACTAGATTTTAAAAGCCGACTTTTTAATTTTGTTTGTTAACAACGAATTTCAAATTTAATAACTTTAATCGAATATTACTTAAAAGGGGTAGTAGTAGTAAAATAATGTTTCCTACAAAACTTTCTTCTTTTTAACGATCTTTTCAAAAATACGTTTTTCGACTTATGGTGCCATTTAAAATTTTGGAGTTCTGGACATTGTTGACAAAACTACTCGTGATGCTGACTTTTTCGAGAAATAATAATATCACCATTCGATTCTTTAGTATGACTTTTATAATAAATTTTTTTATCCCAACTCTCTACGACTCACCGTTCTTTAAAAAAAATACTGATACGGGTGGTCTCATTCACCCGGTATAAAGTTTCAACGCCATACCTCTTTTCATTTTTGAGATATTCTGTTCACAGACAGACAGACACACAGACCAATGAGAAAAAATCTGGTGTGATACACGGACACAACTTCCTTTTAAGGTGGGCATACACGATACGGTTTACCGGAAGGCAGGCCTTCCGGCTTGCAATCCGGAAGGCTAAACCTGTACCCGCGGCGCAGGCATACACATTACATTTTCTCGCAGGAGTTTGGTCAGTCTTTTAAAGTGGTCAGGATAGCGAAAAGGTCATATTGATAATAATATGATTTCGAAAAATGATCTTATGTTAATAGGATTGGCAGTTGCATTCTGCCGCCAAAAAAACAACGAAAACAAGATGAAGCGCACACGTCCAAAGTGGGTGAAACAGTGGTTAAGAAATCGACAAGAGCACATCGACTTAATAAACGAATTACGATTGGAGCCGGTTTATTTAAATATTGCTTATTTTTTTATATCATACAAACAAGGCAGAGACCTGTATCGCTCAATAAATTCTGTTAAGAATTCATGGGACCACGTTCTCATGTCGGTCATTTTTTATTAAATTATAGATAGATGATTGAACAAACCACGGCAGAATATGATATACCGGGTGACCATAAATGGTTGTGATTTTTTTTCTTAGGTTGGCACTGTTAATGTTGGTGGCACTGTAAGTCTATGTCAAATTCGAGGTTAGCAAGTTAGGTTTTGCGTCAGTTTTGATACAAACTCGGTACTACTGAATAAAATCACACTGCCATCACCGTAACTCTCGGCCTGTACCCATAACTGGCACATACACGTTCCGACTTGTATGCGATAAGGAAAGCCGGCAGGCAAAATTTCAGGTGTTGACAGTTTTTCGAGAGGCCGAGAGTTCAGGGCTCGCCTTCTGGCCGATGTATCCACTAACGATACAGTTTGCCTTCCGGATTGCAAGCCGGAAGGCCTGCCTTCCGGTAAACCGTATCGTGTATGCCCACCTTTACAGTGATCTTATAATTAGCCAAAAATTTGATTGTAAAGTTTTAAGCATTTGTCAAAAATTTTAAAAAATTACAAATTCTGCAAAAACGGTACAAAATTGAGCGTTAGTTGAAGAGACAAATTTTCTCTAGAATTTTAAGCTGAATTCAAAACTGTAATAATATACCGGGTGTTCTATTTAAAATAGGAGTTAATAAAAAAATAGAAAAAAAAACAAAAGAAACCCATTTTAGAAGTATTCAACTGGAAAATCACCTACCTCATATCAATACACATTCAAACTGTAGTAAAAAAATCACAAGAGTAAACACCTACTTCCGGTTTTGCGATTTTCTTCAAAAGCTTGCTGTCGCATCTACATAGTACACAAAACTTATATATGAAGTTTCAACGCCATACCTCTTTTAGTGTTTGAGATATTCTGTTCAGACACACAGACAGACCAATGAAAAAAAATATGTTTCTTCAAAGAGACATTTTTTCATCATCTCTAGCACAATTTAAATCACAGATAAATATATTATTGAACCAATAGATGCCATGTTACGTATGTTGACGTGTAGGCACATTCACTGTGTATTTTTGTTTAAAATTATTTATTTGATAAATGATTGTAGCTAAAGTATCTGTATGTAATTAATACGATATGTACGAGCCCCGTCCCGCTTCAGTTGGCCCACCCGATAAAATTTTAATTAGTGGCGTGTATTGAAGATCATTTAAACTAGTAGAGGTATAATTATCCATTTTTATTTTGAAAATATATTGCCCAAACATAACGGAACCAATTACAACATTTGGAACTGATTAGGACTAAAAAAAGAAAATAAAACTAAATTTTTGATTTTCAGCTATATGATATAGCGCATTCTACCACTGATTAACACCACCTGATTTACAATTGAAACATCTGTCACTGTCATTTCCGTCAAAAAAAGCGTTGTTTCCATAGCCACCTTAATCCTCGTCGTTAGCAATAGTTAGGTAATGGAATGCAAGAAAACTATTTTTTTCAATATTTTCGATTTAATACACGCTCCATTGAACCCAAATCTCTTCTATATTCCTCTAAATAGCATATGTTGTCTTAGATGGTACATTGTATCGGCTCGTTTTGCTCCTTGAGCGATAAATTCCAACAACACTGCAAATTTTGTGTGTGGGCCAACTGAAGCGGGACGGGGCTTGTATTACGCATTCTTATTTTTCCATAACTATCGAACAATGTAATTAGGCGTTTCGCCTGTTTTGTTCGTCAAATAAATAAATAAATAATAGAAGCGTGTGATTGGAGTTTTATTCTCTATAGGGGTCTCACAAAAATTATATAAATTAACGGGTGTCTCAGAATGAATTGCGTTTTTAAAAAAATTATAGCTCGTTTGTTATTTAAACTTAATCAATTACACTCAGGAATACAATTAATAACTCTTGGAAATTAAACCTTAAAAATAATATCATCTAAATGTTGTCTTTGGCGTCGTATGCACTCCTCCAAATGGTGTTTTGCATTTATTAGAACTTGTCGGCACAGTGCTTCGGGAATTGCTATGATTTGTTCCCGTATTTGATGTTTAGTTGTTGCCAATTCCCCGGATGATTTTCGTACACCTTACAATGTTTAATCAAACTGGCAGAGGGGCTTTGATGAACATATCGTAAACTGTGCTGGCTCTGAACATTCTCTGCACTTGCATATAAGAATGAGCATTTTCATAAAATGCTGGTATACAAAAAGCACGCTGTTCACCACTGAAACCCTCCATTTGTAAAGAATCTCCAAAAGACGTTAATCGGAACTCCGACGCTAAAAAATTTCTGACACTGACAGTTTCCCCTAAATGTTAGAAACAAAATCGAAATTCATTCTGAGACACTCTTTACAATATAGCCAGAGAAGAATAAATAATTTTTTGCACTACTAGTCTCAGAGCGCATCGTTATTGGCCTATTTTTAGGTCGTGAAGTTGATTTTCTCCACCAAGGGAGAGAAAGTAAAATAAACAATTTTCACCGTGGTAACTAATAAATTGCTAAGTTACCAAATATGACTATTTTAATTTTGACGTTTTAAAGAGCTGTATTGTCAGGTTGACAGTTAAAATATTTTCGAAATTTGTTGGGAATTTAGGTATTAAGCTGTTTGGTAGTGCAAAAAATAGTATATACACCACGGTAGCGAATCGTCTTATAATCTTCGCGCTTTAGATACTTCGCGCTGCGCGCTCAGTATCTAATATGCGCTCAGGTTATAATACTGCGCTTCGCTACCTTGATGTATAATATACTATTTTGCACTACTAGTCTCAGAACGCATCGTTATTGGCCTATTTTTAGGTCGTGAAGTTGATTTTCTCCACCAAGGGAGAGAAAGTAAAATAAACAATTTTCACCGTGGTAACTAATAAATTGCTAAGTTACCAAATATGACTATTTTAATTTTGACGTTTTAAAGAGCTGTATTGTCAGGTTGGCAGTTAAAATATTTTCGAAATTTGTTGGGAATTTAGGTATTAAGCTGTTTGGTAGTGCAAAAAATAGTATATACACCACGGTAGCGAATCGTAACCTTCGCGTTTTAGATACTTCGCGCTGCGCGCTCAGTATCTAATATGCGCTCAGGTTATAATACTGCGCTTCGCTACCTTGATGTATAATATACTATTTTGCACTACTAGTCTCAGAACGCATCGTTATTGGCCTATTTTTAGGTCGTGAAGTTGATTTTCTCCACCAAGGGAGAGAAAGTAAAATAAACAATTTTCACCGTGGTAACTAATAAATTGCTAAGTTACCAAATATGACTATTTTAATTTTGACGTTTTAAAGAGCTGTATTGTCAGGTTGGCAGTTAAAATATTTTCGAAATTTGTTGGGAATTTAGGTATTAAGCTGTTTGGTAGTGCAAAAAATAGTATATACACCACGGTAGCGAATCGTAACCTTCGCGTTTTAGATACTTCGCGCTGCGCGCTCAGTATCTAATATGCGCTCAGGTTATAATACTGCGCTTCGCTACCTTGATGTATAATATACTATTTTGCACTACTAGTCTCAGAACGCACCGTTATTGGCCTATCCTTAGCTTGTGAAGTTGTTTTTCTCCACCATGGGAGAGAAAGTAAAATAAACAATTTTCACCGTGGTAACTTATAAATTGCTAAGTTCCCAAATATGACTATTTTAATTTTGACGTTTTAAAGAGCTGTATTGTCAGGTTGACAGTTAAAATATTTTCTAAATTTGTTGGGAATTTAGATATTAAGCCGTTTGGTAGTGCAAAAAATAGTATATACACCACGGTAGCGAATCGTCTTATAACCTTCGTGCTTTAGATACTTCGCGCTGCGCGCTCAGTATGTAATATGCGCTCAGGTTATAATACTGCGCTTCGCTACCTTGATGTATAATATACTATAATTACACCGCACTATTAACTATTACACACAGGCAATTTGGGAGTTCTTTGAAAAAAGCGCTACACCCATTTTGAATATAAAGCAATGAGGCATGCGTATTTATTAGTCACTCTAGAAATTGAAAAATCAAAAGACAATTGATGTTAGTGATGACAATCTTTACTAAATTTTGATCTTCTCAAAAATGTTCAGGGTACACCACTGAATTAGAGGTTTTAGCATTAATTTATTTGCTTGAAAATGCTTATCATTAAGTCTTTCTGGACCTTAAATATGAATAATATAGTTGATACCCATACAAGTCTTAAAAATTACACACGTTACTTGTAGATTATCTAATCTTATCAATGTATAAATAATATAGCGGTGCTGCAACGTGACTCATGCATGATTTTTATTTTTAGGTGCTGTGAAGTCCATTTCAATATGGGAGCTCATAAAGTGCTACTGTTAGTTTTCGTGGTCCTTCTTGCAGAAATCTATTGTGAAAAACCATGTAAGTAACTACAAAAGTCGATTGATAAATCCATCGTCTAATGTAAAAGACAAACAACTACAACAAGGACATTTTTATTTAAAATAGTTTCTTGTTTACGGAATAGAAAGTAGTCACAGTGTGCATAATCTGGTGATGAAGAAGAATATATCGACAATTCAAAGCCCAAGATATTTTTAGAATCACTCTCTCATAATCACAATGGGTTCTTTATCTTTAACTGAAAGGCATCACCTTACTATCGATTTTTGTGTTCGAAGGTTCTGAAATGGAAACCTCATCAATTTCTATTTTGTTGCTAGATTATAGTGGTAATTTAAGTAATCAGCTGGTCCAAAATGTAGTCACCATTGTTTTTACAATGGATGCAAAGGACTTTTGATATTAATACTTCCTTCTAATCACAGCATCCAAGAATTTGGAAATCCACTTTCCAGCAGTTTTTTCGTCCTTAATTCCACTTAAACAATATGACGCACCCATTCATATGAAATGAATAATGTTTCTGCTATTCGGATTAGGCCATATTGACAATATGCCATTATCAAATCGTGAACCAGCTCCACTTTTCAGAATTGGATCTCCTACTTTCCTGTCTCTTTTTGTTTTAACAGTAACTTTACCACTTTCGTATGTGACAAGGCCAACCTACTTCTTTATGGTATAATCTTTTTTTTATTGTTTACTGCAAATTTACAAGCTGCTCCAAGGAGCTATAAGTAAATGGGCTACATGCTATATTTTGAGAGAAGCTCTCCCAGCGACAACACTCCAGTGAGTAGTAATACAGATTATTTTAGTTCACAATATTTTAGTTATTGTCGATTGGCCATCGTCGTTTTAGTCGTCTTCTGGTCTCGGGTGGTTCTCTCAGCTGACTGACTTGATCATTTGGGTGTCCTGCAAGTCTGTCTAAGTAGTTGGTTGTAAGTTTGCGAATGTCTCCTTCTACTAAAGGAATGCCTGTTACATTATTAGGTGGTATGTCTGGTTTAGGAATTAAAATGATTTAAGTGAATTTCCAAGTCATTGGGAAGTAGGCTAATCTTAGCATACTACTGAATACTAGTGAATCACCCCAGCTACGCTTCAGTTCGCTAATTTAAGAGAGATTCATTAATATAAATTTAAAAAAGGATGCATCGGCCAGGAATTGAACCCGAGCCACCCGTGTTGCAGGCGCACATTCTACCACTGAATCAACGATGCTTTGTTGAATAAGGCGCTGCTATAATGGTATATGAACAAATATGTAAATATAATTTAATTTTACTTTACTTTTTCATATTTTTTTTAAATAAAAACCAGCCTACGATCTAAGTCTAAAAATTACCAAAATTTTATGCTATCATACATATTAGTCGGTCCAGTATCTTCGGAGGAGATAGTGAACAAACATACATACTGCTATGGTTTTAAGTCCTACCAATCAACTCTGTTAGCCTTGCCAAATTAATGGACATTTCATGAAAGCTCAGAGTGAGATATTTTATATAACTGCAAAGCTAAAACTTGAATTTGCCAGAATGAATACATTTGTAATGAGATGCCAGTAATTGCAGAATAATTAATTAATGAACGCAATAAGCAAAGCTCAATTTGAACAGGGATCTAAGTTGAATGTAAGTTCAGTTAATTGATTAGGTTTGTGCTAAAGTAAATGCCAAGCTGAATGAAATTTAATAATTACAAGATGGATCGCAAACGCAAGGGAATGAAGCGTAGAATTCAGGTACAGTTTAATAGTGAAATCCAGTCAGGGTTTTATAAGAAAGGTAATTGAAAGATAGATAAGCTTATGAACATGCAACGAGCAGATAAGAATGAAGGCATTAAAGCATTTGAAGGAAACCGTAAGAATCAAAAGGCAAGGGTTATAGAAAGTGCAGAAAAGGAGACAGCATATGAACTTAAAAATGTGTGGAAAATCAGACAGTGAATTCAAAGGAAGCCAAAGTGCAGGAAATGCGCGAATGAAATACTCTTATCAGTGCAGTGACATGTGAATATTTAAACGCAAATTAAAAAGACGTGCAGTGACAAATAGACACGCAAAATTAGTATAAATGTAAACAATTATTTTAGATGTAATATTAGTGTACAAAATCCTAGCTTTAAGTAGAATTTGTTGTTAAAAGTCAGTATTTTGAACCATGTTAACATCCGTAATTAATTTGAAACTAACTAGCTTTTGTTTATAACAAAAAAAAAGGAGAAGACAAATGAATAAATTAATGGCTTGACGTGTGAAATTGTCGTCTGTATTAAAATTAAAATTTCTGATATTAAAAATAAAAATACACGTCTGAAACTTTACCAGTGTGTTGAGCAAATTTTTGTGTCCATGTGGTATTATTTTTATCAAAATCCGCCATCAAAAATTGTTGAGGTCTCCTATGTTGTGTGACATAACCTCGATCCGAAGCAGTCTTAGTTCCTTCCGACAGCTACGAGGTCGACCAGTCCAGCCAGCACATTGGGGAAGACATCAGTGCCACTCAGCAGCCCGTGGGGTATGTGCCTGAGCCCCAACAGCAGGATCCGACCCATAGCAGCCTCGCAACAAGGTCAGAGTAGCTACGAACCCTCCGATTTGAGAACGACTAGTGCAGGTACTGTTCATTCTAAAACTAATTAAATGAGCACCGGGAAATTCATGCATGCGTAAGAAGAGCAATCCAGGCCAGTTCCATCGCCGTACGAGTGACTCTAGTCTGCCAGGAAGCTCAAAATCCATTATTTGAGGTTATCCGTTAGTGTGATCCAGACCCACGCAAAATAAACAATTGGGAGATAGAAACGGGCCCTATAAACAAATGGTAGAAACCAATGAGGATTAATGCCGCGAAAACCAATTAATTTAATTAGTTACCAATAGAACTGTGATTGATTTCACTTGTTTTGTTTATTCAATTTGACACGATCTTGCAAACGGCATCCATCTTGACTTATATTTGACCCAATTTCAGTTTGGATTGTGCGCAGTTAAGCGTATGCGGAGACAGATCCGTATTTAATAATTTTAATAGATTATGCATTCAGGGTGGACCCAACCGAGATGAGTCTATGCTTTATTGATTTGAGCTAGTGTATTATTGGATTAATTGCAGATAAATAAAATATTAAAGGGCATACAACTACTTATTTTTATCTATCAATTTACAAGTAACTTTTAATCAACCTAAGATTTGATAACAAGAATACGAAAAATATTTGCGTGGTACCCTTATTTAAAAATTAAATTAATAACATATTACAACACTAATTAGACATACCATTGCAATACATACATACAAAGAAAGAGACCACCGATTTTATGGTATAAGATTGTGGTCAGCATTACAAGGGCTTTCTTAGGCAACTCTTTGAGTATTTAACCGGTAATCAAATAAAATCCGGGTGCTTTGTAGTTATTGCATCTTGCGATTTCTTGTTTGACTTCTCGGTTGATTGGTAGTGTCATTGGGCATGGGCTATCGAGGTAGCGTGTTATCTAAGCAACATTGTTATTATTCGCATGTGGTGTTAAGTGTGCTGAGGACTTTGAGAAGGTGTTTAGCAAAGATATCGGCTTTCTCCTTGTCAGTTTTCGCCCAACTCTCATCTTTCCTTATAGGGGGAATGTGGGTAATGGGTCTCTTAAACTTCTTAGTTGCTTTCCAAAGGAAATGGTCCACCTCTGATAGGATGGTGATATATGTCTCGTGTTGCGTATGTTTTGCAGAGCTGCTTTTAGTTGTCTTGTGAGCCAATTGTACTCGGTTTTATCGATGCGGTTTCGGGTCCTTTGCCACCGCTCACATTGCAGCATATCTTCGACAACATGAAACGTCGTGTATGTATTCAACAAAATGGTGATCACTTCGCACACTTACTTTAGAGCAGCAATAAATAGCCCTTTTCAGGACCACGATCTTTAATATCCCCTATTATTTGAAACATAATTCTAGTAGTATTTTTGTTTTTTCTGTAAAAAATAAAGGATTAATCACTTTTAAGTGGGTATTCTAACAATTTTCATTTTGTTGAATAATTAATTAACATGCACTTTGAAAGTAAACGAAAATACTGTAGTACACCACAGAACAAACTAAAGGGCACGAACTCATTTGACAATTCTTTAAAAGCAGGTTATGTTATTTCTACTGCATAACAACATTACGCCATTACGCGAGAGCGGCATATTTCATTTTACACCAAAAATTCACAGCCAACTAGATGTAGCTCTTTTTTAACCACTCTGTATATAGCAATCGAAAGACCATGATTTTGCGTTGAGTAGAATTGTTGTAGCTTGTATTATGTTTGTTTGATATTGGGGTTGTTCGTGATGTGATAGGGAGTTGTGGATGATTATAGCCGCACCTCCGTGGGCTTTTCCGTTGGGGTGGTTGGTGTGATAAATTGAGTAATGGGGAATTTGAAGGAAGGTTCTTTCAGTGAAGTGGATTACAGATACAAGCATGACGTCTATTTTCGGATCATGTAAGAAGTTAATTAGTTCTGTCTTATGGCTTGTAAGACCGTTTGCATTCCATTTGGCGATACGAATGGATTTAATTTCCATTGAGCTTAATAGTTATGACAGTATTTAGCACGTTAAGTATCATGCCATTTTAAATAATGAGTTGCGTTAAATTCGTTTAGAAAGGAGTTTAATTGCGTTGTAAGGTCTATGGGTTGAATTATTGTGCGTGGTCCAGAAGTGATATTGGCGTAGGAAATATTGTTGGTTACATCTTGCTGTGTGTTTGGTCTGATTATACGCGTTCATGCGTTGTTTTGAGTTGGTAGGTCTGTAGATTCCTGTATCCGGTGCAACCTTTATAATTTGCTGTATGTTCTCCACCGCAAAGCGCACATGTGGCTGGTGTATATTTTATTTGGTGCAGTCGTTTGATTTATGGCTTGGCTTCCATCGCATTTTACACATTTAAACGGTTTCATACAGTAAGATTTAGAATGTCCATAGAGTTGACATCGAAGACACTGAATTAGGGTTCTCTTTTTGTGCGGGGGTTTGATAGTTATTTTCATGTTGCCCAAATATTCGATTTTGTATATCTCCTTATTGTTCGGTGAGGGTTCTAGATCGACATAGAACATCTTGTTGCTTACTTACTCTGTTCTAATGTTCAAGATGTTGCGCACAACATGACCCTTCTTTTCTAGTTCTTTTTATATGTCTGTAGTCAGAATTGAGTAGTGTAGGTTACGGATTACGACTCTGTAGGCTCTATCTATCTATCCAGTGGTTCCACAGTCCATTACTGAACCTTGACCTCCTTTAACCGACGCCTCCACTCATTTCTATCTGCTGCTACTGTTTTCCAATTTCTTAGGTGCATTAATTGTTCAGCATCTTTTTGAACATTATCTCGCAGCGTGCTCTAGGCCTTCCTCTAGTTCTGCTGCCTGCTAGCTCCCCCTTCCATATTTTTTTTGGTACATGGTTGTCGTTCATTCTTTCAACATGGCCAGCTCACCGAAGTCTCTGTAACTTGATTACTGTAACCAAGTCTGGCTCCTTATATAGTTCATACAATTTGTGGTTGTATCTAATCCTCCATACATTATTCTCCAGTATGGGCCCATATATCCCCATTCTCCTTTCAAACGCTAGCAGCATTTCTTCTCCTTTCCTTGTAAGCATCCATGTCTCGCTCCCATACGCGACCACTGGCCTTATCAGGGTTTTATATGCCATGATCTTTGTTTCCCGTTGCATGGCTCGCGATTTCAATACTCGTAATGCGTTATATGACTTGTTACCCTTCACTAGCCTGTTTCTTATTTCTTGTATGCTATCGTTGGTATCGTTGATGTTACTTCCAAGGTAATTAAATTCTCGGATTACTTCTATGCTGTCATCCCCCACCATTAAGTTTTGTCCTAATCTTCTATTAGTTTTAATTCCCATTGCTTTCGCCTTCTCAAAGTTTACTTGTAATCCTAACCTTCCTGCTGCTTCTTCCAACTGATTTAGTGTTTCTTTTACTCCAATCAATGTCCTACCAATAATATTCACGTCGTCTGCATATGCGATTAATTGACAGTTCTTCGTTATTATTGTTCCGTTACTGTCTATAGTTATATTGTGTATGGCGTTCTCCAGGGCTAAATTGAATAACATGGGCGCCAGTTCATCCCCTTGATGCAATCCTTGATGGATTTCGAAACTATCCGATGTTAATTTTTGGATTTTTTACTATCCCTTTCGAATTTTTCATTGTCATGTGTGTTAAATTTACTAGTTTCGTAGGAATGCCAAATTTAGTCATAGCGTCATAAAGCGCTTCTCTATTCACACTGCCGTACGCCTGCTTAAAGTCCACGAATATCTGATACATAGGGATATTGTATTCCCAGGCTTTTTCCAATTTTTGACGTATAGGGAATAACTGGTCAATGGTGGATCTATCACTACGGAATCCAGCTTGGTATTCTCCTATTAATTCTTCCGCATATGGTTTTATCCTTTCTCTATAGTTGTTACAGTTTAACTTTTCGCCTTTTCTTATAAATTGGACATATTAACACGGTTTCCCATTTTTATCACAGTTTGAGAATGCGTTAAAATTAAACGGAAATATGTACCACACTATCATGCTTCTTCTTCCATAATAAGAGGTACGTCCACAATGTATTTAATATGTACGATGGCCGGAATCTTCAGTTTTCGCCTTTATAACCGATATGTCGCTATATCTAATATTATTATAATCGATATTTACTGTATTCTGTATAATTATTACATACTACATTTAAATATAACTGTAGTACATGTTTAATTTTTTATTAGTGCTAATGAATATTTTATTTGTAGTTAAAATATGTGCCAAAAATAAAATTGAAGAATGTGCCAAGCTGGGAAGAACCGACGATGTTGCATGTGTAAATAATCCACATAAGTAAAATTTTAAATATGAAAACTCGAAATATCTATTAACATAATGTATTTTTTCAGTACTGATTGCATTTTAAACATTCAACAAGAGAAGACTGATTTTGGTCGAATAACAGCAGAGCAAGCACTTGTGGCTGCCAAGTTTGTCGACAATGTAGTCGTTATAGGAGAATTTCGATCAGATGCAATACATGGTAAGTAAAACCTAATGAATTGATTAAAAACTGATACTAATAGCAACTATAATCCATTTACTTGACTTCCGCACTGTCAGTATCAAATTTCTAACTGTACTTGTAAAATAGCAAGTTACGAAAACGTCAAAGAAGGAAAGTAAGGTTATCCTTTAAATATTTGATTAAATCGAAATTTTGTCAATTAAAGTAACTTCAGTTATAAGGTTTTGTAAACTAATTGGCAATAATTAATTTTATTCACAATCACATTGTAATGTGTCAATTTCATGACATGACAACAGCTGGGAACTAGATGATTACTTGAAACTAGCCAGGAAATTATTACATACCCCGAAAAATATTACATACCTGAAGAGGGGGGTGTTTCCATGGTAACAAAACATTGAGTGGGTTGTTTTCATGGTAACAAAAATATTAGCTTTATCAACATATCTATTATTCAGAATTCAATTGTAGTTATTTTTAAAATTGGATGATTGCAAATAAAATAGTATACATACCACGGTGGAAAGTTTCATCCCTGTCTCGAGATAAAGTTAACCTCGAAGCTACGCGTCTCGGTAAACTACCTAATCTCTCGACAGTAATGAAACACTTCCTACCTCGGTATGTAATATACTATTATCCAATATGGTGTTTTACTAGTTTGTTTTAAACAAGTAAACTAGGCTATTACTAGCTTGTTTACATCATACCCACGTTGCCCTCAACACCGTGAGTTATTTAGCTTGATTACATCATAACGCATGTTACCCTTAACCCTTATAATAAATAACTCACACGTGACTTATAAGTACTTAACTCACTCTCGTGACTTATAAATACTTGAGCTAACTCTCAATTAATTTGTTTCACAACTGTCACTACAAAATTTTTGCTTTTTTGGTATTTATTGAGTTGTTGGATAGAATTTTATATGGCACCTGTGTGTTATTACAAATAATTCACTCAAGCAAAGACCCTTCTCGGCCTGTTGGCGTCGAGGGCTATCTTTTCTCTGATGGATTATTTGTAATATAACTATTAAATTTTAAATATTCAACAGTTACGAACTTGCAAGTGGTACCAATACATTAAATAAAAAAATTAGTGAAAAATAGCAATAGTAGGTACTGGTACTTAATTTTTTCAGGTACTTAATTTTTTCATGTTTTGTTTAATAATAACTTGAAAATTTATATTTCTTTGCTTGTTTGAATTGTTTATTTATTTATTTTTTTATACTTTAATAGCTAATTTAGAGGGCATGATATTGAAGATATTACGGACAATTTGATAATGCAGATGTTAAGCAAAAGGATTACAAAATAATTAATGTATTTTATCTACGACAGTGTGCAAAATCGACTTTTAGTTGGCAGTTTTAAGTTTCTAGAACGACTGTTTTAATAACATGTTTTCAATAGTTCACGTTGTCAGTAGCAACATGTTTTAAAATTTTTAACCACGCAAAAATACGACCGTTCACTTGTAATCCTTAAAATATTACGGAGCTTAAAATCGTAAATTACTTTTATCCAATTTTGCTTTATAATGTCATCTTTATTTACATGGATATGATATAGGCCATTAAAGCACCTAGTTGTTTATAAAAAAACTGCAAAATAAAAATTATATTCCTGTAGCTGTTTAAAAACTTTAATTTATAAACAATCTCAGTGTTGCCAAGACCACAACACAATCATGGCGATGTGTTTGTCGTAAAAAAATGTACAGATTGTCAAACTTCTGATTCAATGTTACACCCAAAACTGAAGATTTTATAAGGCAAAATTATATAAAACGTTATATTACAGTCGCGGTTAAAATAAATAAGGTTTAACTCGCGTATATTAATCCTCTCACGGGAAACGCTCGAGGATTAAATAATAAGCTCATTAAACCTTTACTTTAAACGCTTGTATAATAAATAGCTAATTGGAAATATTACATGTCATTCTATAAATTTACTTTTTATTGAGAGATAATATTATTGAGAATATCCCTTATGCAAATTTAGTTAGAAAGTTACCATGGTAACGGCGAAAATTGATAATCGGAAATTTACCGGGAAATTTCCACTTCTGTCACTGTCATCAAAGTATTTAGAAACAATGAAGCTCTGAACAAAGTCAGTAGGCCGATACTGATTGTTGCTACTGTGTTTTTTCATTCGTGATATTCTCTATCAAAATATAACGCGTGCTCAACAAATTTCCCTATGGAAATATTTGGAAATATGTTATGCAGCTATTTTTTTTTCAACAAAAGCATTCGTGCATGCCTCCAAGAAAAAATCCCTCCTCCTTCGGAGTCGGGATTTTTTCAGTTGGCATGCACTCATGCTCTTATTGAAAAAATAGCTGAAGAACATATTTCCAAATATTTCCGGAAATTTTTCAAGCACTTGTTATATTTCTACTGAAAATCGTACAACACTCATTAATGACCAATAGAAAAATTAGTTCACGAGCCGTAACCAAGACAACTAAAAAATTTCTTGGAAATTTTTTGTAGGTAGACATTACTTCTTTTTAGGGTTTGTGTCGTTACGATTTTCTTACGGAATCTGCATTCGAGCATTAATTCATATCCGGAAATAATTTTTCGTGCATTCCAACAACGTCCTAATTTGCCCTCGCGTCCCGCTCGGGCAAATTAGTATGACGTTGTTGCAACGCACTCAAAAAATTTCCGGAAAGAATTAATGCTCTTATGAGATTATATGTGATAATTTTAAACTAAGTTTATTTATTGTAAATTTCTTCAAAATCTTTTATCTTAATGCTTGTTAAATATTACAAATTGCTTATTGCCAAAACATAATCGAAATTTTCGTTTGCGCGCTCTTGTTGGGACGCCCTTTATATAATAATCATTAATTTATTTTTAAATTATCCAATTTTTAAATATGACACCTTAACATCTGTTTATGTAATTTAGATGACTCTGCATATGCAACTGTTGTTCTTGTAAGGGCTGATCACACCGATGGGTTGAAAGGCTTGAAAGGAAAAAAATACTGTCATCCAGGATTTAAATTTGATGAAATCATTACCGAGGGAGTTCTCAAAGAATTTGAAAACACTGTCCTCAAAGCTAATGGTGCAGAAGGTTGTTCGAACACAGTCGAAAGTGGTACATTGCTGGAAAAAGAATTACGAGCTTTATCCGACTTTTTTGGGCCTTCATGTAGACCAGGACCATGGGTGGGATTGGAAGATTATGATGCCCAATATTGTAAGTACATTTATTGCTGGTTTAATATTTAATACTTTGTTACATATGGTTACTCAAATGAATTATTCACACACCCATTCTACATTTGTCAGTCAAAATCATTCTCTCTATAGCTTATAATTTTCTTTAATTCTTTAATTAAAGTTTTCTTTAGGGCACATTTTTTTAATAAAAATTCATAAAGTCGACTTAAAGATTTTCAAAATTAAAAACAATGGATTTCTTGGATAAACAGAAACATCCATATACATACTATAATAATTTTTTGACTTCACTTAGATTCCATTTGGTGTTGAAAAGTAGTGATGAAATAACAGTAGTGGTACCTGATTAACTTAACAAAAAATATAGTGTTTTTGTATATGTTACAGGCAACTTGTGTAATTCAGGCATTCTATGTAATGTATAGGGTTTATATATAATGACTGCAGGGTTGCAGGCAATATGTATAATTACAGATTATGTTAAATAAACTAGCATCGCTGATTCTCATCTCTAGGCTGTGTGTCGTTCTAGCTTGTTTAGGTGAGTTGCAGCCTATGATTGTGTGTGTCATATGCATCCTTACATGAGTTGGTCTGTCTCAGGTCATGTTCACTGGTCATTGCCTGATGCCGGTGATGAGCTCGCCTGCCATAAATACCTACAAAATTTGCTAGGGTGATAAGTTAGCGTACACCCACATGAAGCCCTTTAGCTAATGAGTGCTAACTTTTACTTTAGAAAATACGCTTCATAAAATGCCTACAGGTCATTAGGGGTTATATATAATCCCTTAGTCATTACATAAAATGCCTGAATTATACAAGTTGCGCAAGCGCATAAAGCACCAGCCTCTACACCGCAAGGTAAAATGAGGTTACCGGCAATACATACATACATACATACAGAAAATTTATTAAAACTGCTTTGTGAAGTGCAATTATAATTAATTCTTAAAAATAATTTACAGACCAAAGATATCCCAAGCTATGTGAATTGTGTATATCAGTTAACAAATGTACGATACAATCCGGAGCAGTCCCTTTTATACAATCTTTAGATTGTTTAGTTAATGGAGGTGGTGACTTGGCACTTACAACAGTAAACAGTGCAAAGGAATTTTTCAACCGATCAGCTAATATAAATAAAATAGGAGACTATAGATATCTTTGTCGTGATGGAAGTACTGTCAATTTGGACAGAGTATGTACTTGGTCGAAGCAACCTTGGGAATTAATCATTGCAAATAGGTAAGTTATCAGGTTATCACATATCTAAAATTATATTACAAAAACAATCGTAATGTTTTCCAATATCAATTTAACTTAATTGTAACAGTACTTGTACTATAGGTTATAGACTTCAATAGTTAGGAAGCAAATCTTATATTATAAGATCTGATGCCGCCGGCCGTCCAGACCGTAAGCACTGGCGCGCGCACATGCCGACCGCGCACAAGTGGCGACGCAGCAAGCATTTGTATTGTTAACGCTGGCAGGGCTGGACGTAGGCTGGCTACCAGCTTAAGCAAGCATTTTTATTGTTAATCGTTTCTTTACACTGGCAGGGCCAGACGTAGGCTGGCCAACGCGTTCTAGTATATTATATATAAATAAAACCATTTCTGGATATGCCAATTGTATAATATTTTATATAATTTAATATTTTTATTTTTGGTAATATGCAACTGCTTTCACGTTAAAAGAATGTTGCTGCTTATTTGTTATAGCAATTGATATGCAATTTTTGAAGTAGAACTACGTCTAACAGCGCGGCTAGTGTGGGGCATTTTAGGGCCGACGGCCTGTTACTAAAATAGATAAGATATATTTATGTCATTAAAAATACATGCCAAACATTAATCATGTTACGATATTTGTAAACAGTTAGGAGTCCAATTCACGTATTGTGCAATACATTGTGCTTACGATGCTCCCCATGTGCGGGGAAAATAATGCAATATTTTTGGGTTTAACGTCGAATTTGAATCAGTCTATCTCAGCAACCATGAGTGGAAAATGACTGTATGTGCTATCGTTTTAAAGCTCTCGACGAAATCTATGCAAATACATGAGAAACATATCGCTGTGCTTTCAACTGAACATTTTAAAAATTGTTTTCTTGTGAACCAGGGAGCACTTTCTGCAATATCACGATTTATCTTTGACATTTTTCTTCTGAACTAGCTAACACTTGACTATATCGTGTTTTTTTTAAGAGTCACAGTGGCCTTATTCTCTACTACTTCGTCTACACTAAAATTCAAATGTGGAATAAATTCAAAAACATAGAAACTGCTATTTCCAAAATTTGCTTGAACATACAAATTTTATTATGTAATGCCTTTTAAGATTGTGTTAGGACAACTTGATGTTTTTTGTCACTTTCAGTATTGTTCTTTTTTCTCGCTCCATTTAAGCTCATTTGGGCCAATGCAAATCCGAGTAGCTGGCGACATCTGTTGGGTTCAGCTTAGAAGACTGCAATTTTTCATTAGAGCACGCCTTGTTTTGCTACCTTGCATTAGGTATCTCCATTAATTTTCACCGTCCCGCTTCGTGCCAGTTTGCTTTAACACTATCGGTAGCTGGCTTGCTGCTTTTCCAATGTTTGTTTAACTGCGCGCCATGCTGCGACTACTCTTACGTCACCTTGTGCATTCATGACGATTCAGTATGAGTTAGAGAGAGCGCACAAGCAACGCTTCTTTCTTTTTCTGGTCGCATTTCAATTAATTCACATTTCCGCCTTGAAGAAGTTGCAGGTGGTAGAGACTGTCCCACCCCATGGAAGCCGAGGCTTCCGCGGGGAGTCATTGAAGTTATTTATAAGCTGTGTGTACCGTGCCTCAGGGCCCTATTGTATCTATAGTGTGTGTGAAGGCCGCATTGATTGTGGCAGTATTCGGCGATTCTCCTGACGCTATTGCAAACAATAGAAAAACGAAATGCAAAAAGATTGGACCAAGGCGCATATTTGTCCAATTTACAAAAAAGTTAACAGAAATACAGTCACAAATTACAGACCGATAGCATTACTGAGCGTGGCGTATATTTTGGCACAGCTGATAAACCAAAGACTAAAACAAGAAACAAAACAAAATAGAAAACTACCAAGAGGGTTTCAGAAATGGAAAATCGGTCATTTCAGGCAGGCATATGACAACAACTATTTTCAATATAGTATTAGAGGATATACTGAGGAAAACAAAATTACGACTAGAAAATAACATCATATCCGGTTCCTACCAAATCCTAGCCTATGTGGATGACATGAAAAATGGTAGGAGGAATAAAAAAAAATGGAGAGTGGAGAAGAAGGACCAACCTAGAACTGCAAGATATTTACAGAGAACCATTAAGTAATGTTGGACTACTAACCAGTTTGATATTAATGTCATGTATATAGGTACATGTAGTAACAAACGACTTCCAGGATTGGACCGTGTCATGATTGAGATCGAAGAACTCAACATTTCGCCCACTTTCGTAAGAGGCTTCATCAGGAGGAAAAAGCAAAAGAGCATGGTAACTCAATGTGTGAACCACGTCAGAGGCAAAATTTGACTAATTATCGGAAGGAGAAAGGCGAGAATTCAAGTCCCTTACGAAAGTGGGCGAAACGTTGAGTTCTTCGATCTCAATCATGACACGGTCCAATCCCAGACGTCATTTGCTACTTAATGACAATGGCCGTGAAAGCCTCAGAAATCATAGGTACATGCATATTTAACTTTAATAAATTTAATTCAATTCTAATTTCATTGTCTTTTATTTGTGTTATTTGTATGCATTTGTTTATTTACATGTGTTATTCATTTCCTTGGTGTATGTTGAAT
The DNA here is from genome assembly GCA_940337035.1 of Agriotes lineatus. Lineage (NCBI taxonomy): Eukaryota > Metazoa > Arthropoda > Insecta > Coleoptera > Elateridae > Agriotes > Agriotes lineatus. Next base: position 23,846 of record CALNHX010012000.1, read on the forward strand.
GTAAGGTGTCTCGGCGAATGCAAAGGCGAACAAAAAAGATAGGTCTAGGTACACGCAAGCTGGGACGTCCCACACAAGCACCGAAGTGAAGCAACTGCTCTTTGATTGCGGATTTCTACAAGGACAGTTCCAATAAATAAGTCAAAAAACTAAGGATATAAAGCAAAGGACGACTCACGAAAATGACAAAAGCGAATAATAAGGAAAAAACAAATATAACACATAAAATAAATATAAGAAAGAATAATTCAGAAAAAATAGAAAAAAATTATATAACTAGCATATTAAAAATATGTATAAATAAAAGAAACAATTTAGTATCAGTACGTGGAACATAAAAACAATGCTGGAACCGGGAAAAATAGAGACAATAGCAATGGAACTTGGAAGATATAATATAAACATAGCAGCGTTGCAAGAATTAAGATGGAAAGGACATGGAAGGATAGACAAAGGAAAATATACATTATACTCAGGAAGTGTAACGACTGTATGAGCAGGATGGAGCAGGATTCATAATAATGGAAAGTCTAAAAGATTGCATTATTGACAAACTGATAAATGAAATAATGACCTATTAGGAAACCTTTAACATATAACTATTGAATGTATATGCAGTAACAGATGATGAAAAAAAGAAAAATTGTATGGGGAAATAGAGGAAGTAATCGACAAAATACCAAAGGACGACATAATAATGGCATTGGGAGATTTTTAATGCACAGATAGGTAAGGAAGAGTATATCAGGAAAGTAGCAGGAAAACACACAATACATGCAAAAATCAATAATAATGGACAAAGACTGTGCAATTTAGCAACAAGAACAAACATAATCATAAGCAGTACTAAACGCAAACAGCCAGATAGGCATAAAATAACATGGAAATCACCGGATCAGAAAACATAGATGCAAATAGATCACATATTAGTTAACAAGAGAAAGCAATCAACAGTAAGACATGTACGTACATACAGAGGGGCATGTGCTGACACTGATTATTTTATGGTTACTGTAACATTAAAGCAAAAAAGTGAAAAACAGAACAAGAACAAAAATGTAAGATGTAAATGAGATGTAGAAAAATGAAATAATGACGGTAATAGAAAGAACTATAAAGGAACAATTAAAAGGTAATAATATAAACGAAGAAGAAATAGAAGTGCAATGGACGAGAATAAAGGAATGTATGAATGATATAGCGGAAGCTCAAATAGGAACGGCAGTGAACAGAAATGACCCAGGATGGTATGATGACAAATCTAAAGAAATAACCAAAAGAAAAATAGAGGCAAGATTAATATGGATCAGGAGAAGAAGAAAAGCCGATAGAATTGAGTATGAAAAGGTAAGAATGATATCTAAGACAATAAATCTCAACGCACAAGAGAATGGATGGAAAGTAAGTTAAAGCACATTGAAGATGATGGTAGAAATAGAAATGCGAAGAGATATATGAGACAAGAACGAAATAAAATATACAAAGGAAAGACCACTGGAATCAAGGATAAAAATGGAAAACTGGCGGAAAATGACGATCAATACATGGAAACGTGAACGAAATACTTTAAGACATTATTGATACAAACAAAAAATGATCGAGACAGAAGATTACTAAAAGTCACAATGGTAAAGCTACAAGCCAATGAGTCTGTTGTTATAAACATTTGAAAGGCGATTAAGAGCCGTGAACTTTGAAAAAGGAAGCGTTTAACGTTTTAGCTTCGATTACAATAACTTCAGTTTTCAACTTTGTTTTGAACGCCAGTTTTAATTTTGATTCTAATTTTGTTTGGTAATTTCGTAATTCGTTAGTTTAGTTTGAAATTTTTATGTCAATTTGGTAATTGCCATCAATAAATAAATCTGGTGTAAACTTGGCTATTTTGTTTGTTTGTTTGTAATGTACAAGGTCTAGGCATGCGGAGTAGCAGGTAGTTTAGACTCTGACTGCTTTGGTCATATGGTCAAAGTCCTACTTCGAATTTTGCCGAGACTAAGGAGTTCCAACCTTAGCAAGGGATCTTTTACATGCTACACATCATAGGTAACATGGGACCCACGGCTTTACATCACTTCTGAATTATGGCATTCTGCAGAGGTTTTCATCCACATTTTTTTATTTTTAAAAACCTCACCGGGACTGGAAATTGAACTCGCGCCCCTATGATCAGTAGCCAGGATGCTTACCACTGAGCTACCACCCTCGGCCTTGGCTATTTTCATTTATGCGAATAACAAAGTGTTTGAAGCATTCCTTATGGACACAAAGCACGTATGGTCCACAAAACACTTCTACGTTGAGTGGCAGCTATTTCCGGAAGCTGCGGAAGTCGACATCTTGGAGTCGCCGCAGTACGTTCGTAAGATACCATAATAAAAGCACAGGACCGTATTGGTAGGATTTTTGATTATTACTCTGCCTTGCATATTGCTTATTTCCGTGGAATTTGTAAATGCTGTTGTTTCATGTGAAAGTTTATTTAAGACCAAAATTCCATCAAAGTGATAAAAGCAAATATCCTTCGACCTATTAAGCCTAACAATTTGTGTAAATTAAAATGACCCTGAGATTAAAGAACCCATTTCAACCTTTGAGTCACATGCAAGTTTCAATATTAAAAGAATATTTCTTAAACAAAAGGAATAAAAGCTGTTTGTGGTATTCCAAGACCTTGAGTATCGCACTTTAAAAGATAAACCACGCAATTACCGGTAAGGCAAGTGTAATCCTGGGTTAATAGCAACATTTCGCCCCAGTGGACAATTTTTGTAGGTACAGTGGAAAGTTCAGCATTTTTTGTGTCTAAATAAATCAACATTTAGCTAGAGCGCAATCACGGCAGTATGTTATCATGAAAATCTTTATCGCTCTTTATTATTATGTAATCAAATTTTTTTTTTAAAAACCTCACCGGTACTGGGGATCGAACCCGTGACTTTTGCATCAAGTCAGGATGCTTAACCACTAAGCTACCAAGCTTGGCAATGGTACTTAAACTTCTTACAACTATTATTTTTGTATTGATTGTAAAACCTGGTTAAGAAAAATATTAGTGTTCAACAAAAACTAGAACTTTTCTATGAAAGACTTCAGCATGCTTTCTACTGCTCTTATCTATTAATTCGTAATCAAGAAAACAACGTAACAGCTGCATTACTAATGGAATAAAAATATCCTCTAACTAAACGGAATATTCACACTATTTTAACCCTCCCGTACCCGTGCTCTAAAACCTTAATTAGAGCCCATGCGGGGTATTCGGGATACCCCAGTGGTTTTATAACGAATTTGGACTTTGTTATTAATTTCTTTCTATAATAAACGACATCTAGGACTTACAGCAAACATTTTTTTTCAAAATACAAAGTAAAACTAAGGTTAAATAGGTATACAAAAATTATTAAAAAATTTACAAAATGTTTGTTTATCATTGTTCTTTATTGTTGCTGGGTTTGCAGTTTGGACGGTATGATATAGTTTCTGTTGTTCTGTGTATTGCGCATACTGATTTAGAACAAGTTACACACGAAAATTTTGTTTTTTTTGTCAGGAACTCTTGGGCATAAGTGGCACTTTGACTGGTATTTGACTTGCGTTCAGGCAGTATCGCGGTATTTGCTTCATTGTTTTTTGTTGGAAACATTTCAAGAGCTCCTTTTATATATTGATGATAATTAATACTGGCATTTTTTTCGTGTTATAACGTTCGGCTCAACTAAATCAGTCGACTATCCACAAGAAAACATTTCCTACGACTTCTCTAACTTTTTTTTCCATTTTGGATTCTGCTCCATCCAAATTATATATGCATTGAGGGCAGCCATGTCCAAAATCCAATATATAAAAATACGTAGTGGCCATTTTATAATAAACGGACGAAATACGAATACGAAATACAATACAAAAAATTATTACGCTGGGGCCCGTGCGGGGTATTTCACATACTCCACACAAAAATTAATTGATAAAAATAGTTAAGATATTTTTTTTTAAATCAAACTTCATAATTATTAAGATACTCCTATTTAATAAATTTAATAAATTTGGTAAATTGATTTGATAGTTTCAGGTATGAACATATATATTTTGTTTACTTTGTTAAAGTTTTTGGTTGCTATCATTACAGTAATATAGTTAGGTTTTTTTTTGTTTAACGGCCACGTGCAAGCTTTGCTTCTGTGGTCATAATGTTTATATCATTTTTTTATGTGTAATAATACTAATAATTTATTAATAATAAACAATAAAACAATAAACAATAAAAACAATAAACAATAAAACTCTGTATCTCGAGGAATAGCTCAAATCTGAAGATTATTAAAAAATACGGTAAAA
>CALNHX010012001.1:0-28170 GCA_940337035.1 Agriotes lineatus
CACTTGTTATTATTAACTGAGAAGCAAGAAAATGGAGATATATTTTAGGAGGACGAGATATATATGATTCGACTCAGCTTGAAGAGTAGATTCCAAAAATATATAGAAACCGGAAATCGGATTTCTTTTCCGAGGTCGACTTCCGGTCAATTTTTTTTTCATCTCGTGTTAAATTCTTAATGTCCAATTATTGGCTCCCCTAATTATTTTAGAGCTAAATTGTAAATACATTTTTTGTAGAGAAAAAAATACTGCATCTATTCATACTGTTGCTAACCATTTTTCATTTTCCATAACCGAAGGAATGCAAAAAATAAAACTAGCATTTTAAAAAAAATCAGTGATGCCATGGAATTATTGAAACAAGCCAATGCCAACGCAAGTGCGTGCGGGGTGATCATCCAGTCACTGCCGTCAAAAGATTGAACGTATTGTCGCTTTTATAAACATTTGTCGTCTGTAATGAGTTTAAATGTGAACTCGGGCAAGCGGATCATCAGTGCGTAAAAGCGAAGGCCAGTATTTAGTTGAAGAAGCATGAATTAACTTTAATGGTGATCGGCAATTAAGTTTGAGAAAGAATAAAATATGTGCTGTGTTCTTAAAAGCGGTTATCGTTCGTAAATTTTATTTCCCGAAATAGGTGCAGTGCTGAGTTACGGTAAGTAGTTCCTTAGATATTTTAAAGGTTACTGTACTACAAAATCTTAGCATTTATATACTTATAAATATAAAGGTTTTTTTACTTTCTAAACTGACTGCCATTTCTCTCTAGGTACGTATTATGGTTTGGCTTTTTAAACAAGAATTTCTTTTGTATTGTGGCGAAATTCTCAATATCAGCATGAAATATTCATATCTTTAAGGGCGAAAATAGTTTATGCGCACTTGAAGTGGCATGCTATATATGTACATAGTGAAATGTCTACACCTTGGAACATGACTGTTAAAAATCTGCATCGTTGTGCATAACTTAAGCCAGACGAGACTGACATGTATTTACAAACATAGAAATTGATGCAAACTGGAATTTGACTGGCAAGTAGCCTTAGTGGTTGGAAAATAATATTACTTATTAGTGGAATTGGTGCGTATTTATACAAAGTGAATTATGCAAAACCAGATTTAGCTGTCAAATTATTTCTTGGTCATGCCTTCAGCATCTTCTACTCCATTTTCTATATACGTTTCGCTATTTACTTTTCCTGCGTATTTCTTCCATCTGTTGTAATCTTGCCACTTTCTAAATATCCTACTTCCATCTTGTAATATTTATCTGGCTGTGGGGTGCAAAGCTAGTTCGCGTCCGTAGTTTTACACTGCACGTGCACCCTGGGTAACGCTAAATGAACTAGCAGATATTGGCAGTCAGATAATCTTAGGATCTCCTGACTATAAGACACATCCTACGAAATTTTCAACAGCAGATATGCTACCAGACAAAGCAAACGGTCCTTCTCAGGACCTGATGACCAGAAAACTCGGACCCTCGGTTCGAATTTGTCAAATAAATATAGAAAACATAAGTTATTCCAAAAGTCAGTACCTATCAAAACTTCTAAAAAATGACAACATCGACTTAGTTGCTATACAGGAAACCCATTGCGAAACTGAAGAGCAGCTACAGAAAAGGGGTAAAATACCGGGCTATGAACTGCTAGGTGCTACGTATCACCGATCACACGGTGTAGCAACGTACGTTAAACGAGATATAGAAAACGCCTTTCTTGTTTCTACGTCTACTGACGACCAAATCCATAACGTTGTCGTAAAAATCGGAAATATCACCGTCTCCAACACCTACAAGCCGCCAGGAATATTCTGGCCAGCCCAAGTCATCCAAACACATCCCCACCCGGCTATATACGTGGGTGACTACAATAGTCATCACGATCAATGGAAGTACAGAGACTGTGACGCTAATGGGAGCGCATTAGTAAAATGGGCAGAAGACGAACACCTCACCCTTGTGTTTGATGCTAAAGACCGATTTACATTTAAATCAGCAGCTTGGAGAAAGGAATACAATCCCGATCTATGTTTTGTTTCGGCCAACAACAGAGGCCAACCCCTAGCAGTCTCACGAAAAGTTCTTACCGACTTTCCACACAGCCAGCATCGTCCAGTTAGAGTAGAAATAGGAACACAAATTCCTCTAGTCACCTCTATCCCTCGCCCAAGGTGGAATCTTAAAAAAGCGGACTGGACCAAGTTCTCTACGGAACTAGATAAATGCCTAGGCTGGATACCGCCTATCAGTGGAAACTACAACCGATTTGTCGGTGCCGTAATAAGTACTGCCAAAAAGTGTATACCAAGAGGCTACCGTAAAGAGTATATCCCTGGCTGGTCCCAAAACAGTGAGGAGATGTACCAAAACTTTCTTGAAACTGGCGAACAAGAAATTGCAGACGAGCTACTTCACAGCCTAGATACGGCGAGACGGCAAAAGTGGACAGAAACTGTAGAAAGCCTGAACTTCCAGACATCGAGCAGAGAAGCATGGGCATTATTAAGAAAGCTAGGAAGCGGAGTCCCCATACAAAGACAAAAGACAACTGTTAGTCCGAATGCCGTTGCTTCACACATAGTAGCGACATCCAGAGCACCAAAAGACAAAGCTCATACAATTGAGGTAAAATGAAAACTCAAAACCTTAAAAGCTGAGGCCACAGAAACCGAACACTCCCGCCCTTTCACCTGCGAAGAAGTCTCAAATGCTCTTAAGGATATTAAGCCACGAAAAGCTCCAGGGTTTGACAATATCCATCCTGAATTCTTAATAAACTGTGGCAAGTACACAAAAGTCTGGATGGCCCACTTCTTCACCGATATTATGCAAACTGGCAATATTCCACAAAAATTTAAACGTTCGAAGATAATTGCTATATTGAAACCAGGTAAACCAGCTAGTAATCCTAAGAGCTACAGACCAATAGCCCTGCTGTCTGTGACATACAAGTTACTAGAACGGCTTATTTATAACAGAATTAGTACAAGATTATTTGAAGCGATCCCGGTCGAACAAGCAGGCTTTCGGCCAAAACGAAGCTGTGCAGATCAAGTCCTCTCACTCACCACTTACATCGAGGCAGGATTTCAAAGAAAACTTAAAACATCAGCTGCATTTATCGACCTATCAGCGGCCTACGATACAGTGTGGAGAGAAGGCATTATATATAAGCTTCTTCGTGTAATTCCCTGCAAACCAACAGCCCGACTGATAGACCGCATGCTAAGCGATCGAGTGCTTCAAGTAGTCATGGGATCCGACATCAGCTCCCCAAGGAAACTAAAGAACGGGTTACCACAGGGATCAGTCCTTGCTCCACTCCTCTTTAGCTTGTACATTGCAGACATGCCAGAAACAAGATCAAGAAAGTTTGGCTATGCCGACGACTGGGTACTTGCAACAAGGTGCATATCAATCGAACAGTCAGAAGAAACCTTAACGGCAGATCTAGAAGAAGTGGGAAAGTATTTTCGCAAATGGAGGCTTCAACCAAACGCCACCAAAACAGAAGTTACTTGCTTCCACCTAAATAATAAACTCGCCAGAAGAGAACTTAACATACAGTTCGAAAACACCATACTTACCCACAATAAAACACCAAAATATCTAGGCGTAACCCTTGACAGAACACTATCTTTCAGAGATCATCTAACAAAAACAGCTGAAAAATTAAAAACAAGAAACAACATTATTCAAAAGCTATGTGGTGCAACCTGGGGAGCATCGGCCTCCACTCTGCGTTCTTCTGGTTTGAGTCTTGTTTTCTCAACTGCTGAATACTGCGCTCCAGTTTGGCTAAATAGCCCACATGTACAAAAAATAGATGCCCAGCTAAATAACACCATGAGAATGATTACCGGTGTTATAAAACCAACTCCCACGCAATGGCTACCAGTTTTAAGTCACATCCCACCCCCCCAACTGCGACGAATAAATGCTCTTACAAGCGAGTATAAAAAGATCATGGACAACAGAAATCTACCAATCCATCAAGACATCGAAGATGCCAACCATAATCGACTCCGCTCTAGACGACCCCCAACAAAAACGGCAGGGATAGCTGTGGAAGATGAGTTCAACCTTACCAACGCATGGACTCAAGAATGGACGGCACGTCAAAATAATAACATACCGTGCATTACCCAAAAGCCACCGGGCTTCGACTTACCACGTAAAACATGGTCCACGCTTAACAGAATCAGAACCCAACACGGCAGGTGTGCATATTCTCTACACAAATGGGGCAAGCAACCGTCCCCACTTTGTGACTGCGGAGAAACCCAAACTATCGCACATATCATACAAGTGTGTCCGATAAGAGCATACAATGGTAGACCCGAAGACTTCCTGCTGGCGACCCCAGAGTCGAACTTTATATTTTATATTTTTATATTTTATTAATATTTTAATATTTTAATTTCAAATGTTTAATATTTTAATTTAAAATTTGTTTAAGATTTGTTTAATGTGTCAGCCATACGATAAATAAATAAAATATCTGGCTGTATTTGGCAGAAGAAGAAAAGTCTTGTGGATGGTAATCTTCACAATCTTTTTGGCTGATTTACTGTTGTCGAACATCTTCATTCGCCTTTCATCATCTATATACCCTACATGCTTATTTCATTTCCTCTCTCATGTCTTTAGTTATCCAAACTACAACGTGCCAAACTTGGCATTTTATTCTAGTCTCCTCTTCTGATATTTAGCCTAAGTAGTTAGAAACGTTTCTGTTTATATCGTTTTGATTTTCTGCTTTGTAACTATGGTGGCAGATTCACTATATTCGTATGAAGGAAAATTGGTCCCACTGGTGAACTGAGTTTATTTAATTGATAATAATTTTGCTTAAACTCTATAACGAAGACAGCAATTACAACTTTCGGATCTTACAAAATAGTTCAAATCATACTTTTAAGCGTTCGTCTAGGTATATGGAAATGTTTTACTGCTAGTTGGCTTTACATTTAAATAACTGAACTGCCTAACATGCATTGTTTGACATTTACGCTCCAACTCGCCTAATTTCAATTCTCTAGATCTAGACTTTAATATTGTTTTAATCTACCGTTTCCATATTGTAGTCTTTAACTGTTATATCAAATTGGTCTAGCAGCTTCTGTAGGTTGTCTTTATCATCTAGCACAATTAATACTTGACATTCTCATTTTAAATCACTTAACATTTGCTTCGGTGTTTTACTCTTGTCATCAATTTTGAAACTAAATATGGAGAATATCTTCTTGTCGAATTCTCCATTACATTTCTATCGGCGAACCACATCCTCTGGTTGTGATTACAGCTATTGTGCAAAAGTAATGCATTTTATCTACTTCTCTACAGTACATCTCCTACTATATTATGTTCATTTTAAATACTCGAAGTATGTGCTTCTGTAGCACTGTCAAACACATTTTTAAAGTCAACAAAACTTGAAAACAAAAGATTATAATATTTTATTTTAACATCTTCCGCTCTGCATCTGCTTTTTGCAGGCCCGTATACTTGTGTATGTATACATTGTACATTATGTTGTGATATCCATGTAATTGTCTAGGTCTTTGCGGTTTACCTTTTTATAAATTGGCAACTAGCAATGCCTATGAGAATTTGATTCCCATTATCTAGATAGTTTTCTTTCTATGCAACCATGTCTTTTGATCAATAATTCTGTCGCAAGCTACCATTTTCTTCTATATCAATTGCATCTCTTCGGATAACTCAATTTAGCTATGTGCTTTTTTCTCCAGGTCGATGGTTTTCTGTTCAAAGTCTGGCGTATTCTTATTAATATTATGTTTAATCCCTTTCCTTCTTTTATTGCATTAGCTACAGCAGTTATTACTGTATAGTTAAATCGGCAAATATGGTGTTTGGACCAAGCGACTGGAACACGACTTTCATAGACATTCTATTAATGTGTGCAGTGAGTCTCACCAACTATCGGACACAGCTAAATTAACACTTGAAAATTATTGTGCGATCAACATATTGCTGTGTAAGCATCGAGGTAAGTGATTGTTCAGAAATGACAAACATCAAATCAGTTTAAAAGTGTGTTCATTTCTGAGCAATCGCGTACCTCAATGCGTACACAGCAATAATTGATACTTTGATAATTTCCCTATGTCTGGTACTCCGTGAGACACACTGTACATCTTCAATTATTAATATACAGCATATAAGTAACTTTGAAAGGTGGTTTATGGGGCCAAAACAAATCGATTTAACCAAACTACCTACACCCAAAATTTTCGTTTTAAAAGTATCAAGCTTAGTTCTTAAAAAGAAAAATATTTTTTATTAATAATATGAAAATGCTTTGGGTGATTCGTTTCATATTTTGGTACAACTAATACCATTATTATTTCGTTTTCTTAGATAATATAGAACATTTCTATATTATAGATAAATAATTAATGTTAGTTAACAAAACAATAAGTCAGAAACTCGTTAATTCTTTCAGTAATAAGTTGATATCAGTGAACTCTAAATAATACTGGAAGGAGCACTTCTTTGTAAGGCACATAATACGGGAAGTTCCGGTCTTCTGTGTGAAGAAGAGCGATGATACATTGGGGTTATGTATCTAGCTTGCGCCTAGTGCATTATACGAAGTGCGAAATGTAAAATCATAAATTTACATGTTTCAGAAGAAAATTAATATAATAAACGTGTATGCACTGGATAGCAATAAACATAAGATGAGACCTAGACTTTTTACGAAAAACTAAAGAATGAGAGATAAAATTCCACATAAACAAAAGATAATAATCATGGGTGATCTAAATCGGCGCATAAGAGATGGCGTAATGGATGGAGTGCCAACTCTCAATGAGCATGGGGAAACTGTGGATAAACAACACCTATTTTGACCATTAACAACAACACAACAATAACATGGTCCAATTTCAGAGGGCAATCATCTATGATAGACTATGTAATATCCAACAAAGTAGTTCATCCCTCCCAAATATTGAATGTGCGCACGCTGGGTTCAGCAAATATAGTATTAGACCATGGCTTAGTCCTATTTAAAATACGTTTGTCTCTGCAGCCAAGAGACCACAAAACATCTACGTAAAAAATCAACATAGAGTCAATACGTGATGAAAGCACCAAATACCTATACTCTAGACGCCTATCGCAGAAATTCAGAGAATATATCATTCAACCTGAATATGACATTGAAACAAGCTGGCACAAATTGAAATCTAACATAAAGAACGCCGCAGAAGAAACCTATCTCCAGTACAGAACAAATGGAATAGTAGGAGAACGTAATCATGAAGAAATCAGGGACACGGTCAATGATAAAATACGGAAACTGAAGAAGGAATACTGGGCCAACTTTACAAAAAATATGAAAGCTTATTTATATAGATCACAAAAAAGATATGGGGGATGCTAAAACGAAGAAAACAAGAAATAAACGAATATACACAGTCACAAATTATTAACAAGGAAACTTGTTAACAGTTTATATAAAAAAAATGCAAACTAGAACATTGATCCGCAACAGCTAGAGGCCAATATAAATACTTAACAAGAGACATCGTTAGTGGTAAGGTCAATCAAACAATTAAAAAACAGGAAAGCATCTGCCAGTACCAATTTATTGGAAAAGAAGTATCACTATCCCGATATTTAAAAAGGGAGATAAAAATGCTCGGAGTACTACAGAGGAATGACATTATTAAACACATCCATGGTTTACTAGAGTCATTGAATCCATGATCATAGAGCAGACAACCATCAGTGAAAAACAACAAAGATTCAGAAAAAACAGATCTACAACGGACGCTATATTTGTAGTCAGACAATTAATTGAAAAGTCAATAGACTACGCAAAACCAGCATTTATGTGCTTTAGCGATCTAACCAAAGCCTTCGACCGGGTCAAACTGCGAGATATTGTGGATATCCTTAAGGAGAAAAATATCCTACCAGCCATTACTAGAATAATTGAGCAGCTAACACTAACACAAAGACCAATATAATAGCCAACAATGTCATGATCGAAGAAGTACCTATATCAACAGACACTCACTTAGTCCACTCCTCTTTAACCTTATCATGGATGAAATAATAGAGAGGGTTAAGAATGCGGGACAAGGCTACATTACGAACAAAGCTGAAATAAAAATAATATGTTATGCTGACGATGCCGTGATAATATCTGAAAATGAGGACGAGCTACAAATACTGCTGCATGCCTTCTATCTTACAGCCAAACAATACAGTATGGAAATATCTGTGCAAAAAACAATATCAATTTTCGTATCAAAAGAACCAATACGCTGTAAATTAGCCTGTGTCCGCCCCGCAATAACCTATGCAGCAGATGTATCAAAAACAAAGTATATGCTTAGAACCACAGAGATGAGACTGCTAAGAAGCATAGCGGGGCACACTTTAAGAGATAGAATTCCAAATAACGACATTAGGCAAATATGTGACCAGTAAGTTATAGTAAGATGGGTAAGAAAGAGACGACGAGCATGGAATGAACCCATTTCCAGAATGGGTGATGATAGAGTCATAAATATAGCGAGAGATGGGAGGCCAACAACGAGCAGACCGCCAGGCAGACCTCCAAGCGCTGGAAAGAGTGCTGTGCTGGACATCAGCTTCCCAAGAAAGGAACAAAAATATAGACAGGCGGTTGTAAAAAAAATAGTTTTTGTATTTCATGGAGAAATCAGTGTTCTTCGCCGCATTTGAATGACTTTTTGCCTGGAACTGACGGTCTCGGTTAAAAGTAACACTCATGCGCTGCAAAAAACACTAATTTGTGGCACCGCAAATGGTTTTAAATTTGCAATATTTTTTTTTAATTTTGAACAGGTTTCAACCAACTTTACCAGATGTCAACGTATATCCAATATACGGAGCGACCTGCGCAGAAACGGAAGCAGATCTTTTGACAGGTCTCTACCAGATCAAACGTGTCGACATTATTGAAGATACAGGTGATAGTATGGATCTCGAAGTCGATATTGGACAAGTGGAGGGTGCATTTATTATGGGACTGGGCTACTGGACGTCTGAGCAAATAGTTTTTAGCTCTGAAGGTGAACTATTGACAAACAGGACTTGGACTTACAAACCACCGGGCGTTAAAGACATACCAATTGATTTCAGGGTTAAATTTCCAAAGAATAACCCGAATCCTTTGTCAATATTAAAAGCTAAAGGTTGGATGATTATTGTTAGTTATGAAAATAAGTGATTGTAACCTTCAAAGTTTTTAGCTACAGCGGAGCCTCCTTTGGGCATGTCTTGCTGTATACCTTTTGCTATTAGAAATGCCATCGCTTCAGCGCGAGCAGATGCTGATCCATTAGTAAGTAAAACCATAACAACTTACAAGTACCACAATTAACATGATTTATTCTACAGATGGACCTTCAACAGTGGAGAATACATTTATGAATAGTTTACACGATTTAAAACAATATAAACTGTAGTTTCTATTGTAACGCTAACAACGGCATTTTGAAAAAGTCATGTGCACGGTTTAAGTTTTTTTTTAATTTTCATTATCTACACTGCACCCAAGGTTCTATACAACTTACAATCTGTACTACTATTTTAACTTGATGTTGATTTCCTAATCATACATTACCTATGTTTACGTGAATACAATAAATAAAAGTATTTAGCTAAGTGTTTTCTGTATATTATCATTATCCCATCAAGTGTATTGTGAAGGCCATCTGCAAGTAAAATATCAACAGTTCTAGACAACTTGGTTTAATTTCCTGGTTACATCAGAAATTCCTTGAAAATGAAGTGTAAAAGGTATAAGTTCATTATTTTACTATTTATACTTGTATGTTATTTATAATTAAGTAGGGGGTAGTTTAAGCACTTGTGTCTTCACCTTAAATATTTTGACTTGGATTCTTTCTGTATTTATGTAATAATAATGTTTTAATTACAGACCTTTTCAAATTTCCATTTTTGCCAACTTAATTATTATTATAGAGCTCAACATTACAATGAAATACGCAAACTAATTTAACACAGAACACAGAATAACTTCGTTAACCTTTTTGCTCCACGCCACTGTTATATAGCCTTCTGGAAATTGCAACCGCGCGCCGCTGTTGCTCAAATGTCTTTAAGATGGCCGCTGCTTGAACTTCGAACAACTTTATCTTGTTTCGAAAAAATTGTGTAAATTGCAGCAAAACAGTATCAATCAGCACTAAGTTTGGATGAAAACACCGTACATAAATAACAGCTATTTATTTGCACGTAAAGTAACTGCTAAGCAATCAAATTATAACAAACGTCAACTCAAAACAATCAGCTTAACCTCTAAACTGGACGAGAAACTGCGCGTTTTCCCTATCGAAATAAATTAACAAGTTTCTGAAAGTTTAGCGTCTTTTCTTTTTATACCCTCGGAAAAACAAAAGCTTCTAAAGCCATCAATTGGCTGAAATTGTTATCAGTTTAAGAACAATTGCAGATTATATATCTACCTGGCATGAAACCGAGAGAATTTCGGATAAATATATACAGAGTGAGCACCTTAAAAATACATTTTTTAATTTTTGCGTTAACTGAGAAATAGGTAACGGTAGTAATTTGCATATATGTCAAATTTACACTTGACAAAAATCAGATCCAGCAGATGCAGGGTAATTGTCGTAAAATACAAGAATACGCTGTTGAATGTAATGCAGTTGCTGCTCAGCGATATGAGGCAGAGCTCCGTAGCACGATGCGATCAACGAGTGGGCGACCCACGGTCTGTTTCATTCCCGTTTAAATGCGTTCTGTAGGCGCTGAAATTGCACCGAGTTCGATTCGCGTCATTAATACTTTTTTTATTTGCAAATTGATATAATTTGCATTGCCAAATGTTTTCTTTTATTGTTTTAGCAGTATTAGGAACGTTACTATATTTTTACTCCTAGTTGCCCTTGATTTTTCAAAATATTTAGTGTCACAACTTCCAGTTGCGAGGGAAGTTTTGAGAAAAGCCCTTTACAGACTTTTTCCTTAGTAAAATGACATTTGATGATTCTTGATTCTATAATTGAATGCAATAGAATCTTATGACAATTTTATGATTTACTGCACTTGGAAACTTCGACACCAGAATAACGTATCTTCTGGGGCTTGCTACATTTATAATAATAATAATAATAATAATAATAAATTCTCTTTATTTTTAAAGTTGACGAAGTTCAGCTAAGGCAGTTCTTCCACTTAACCAACTAATAATATAATGTTATTACCCAAAATAAATTTAACATGTGTCACAGAAGGATATAAGCATATAAACTAAAATTCAAAATTAGAGTAAACAATAACCAATAATCCATATGTCATGTAAATACTCAAGAAACGTATAATATATTTAAAAAAAAATCAGTTAAGGAAAAAATAAAAAAAATAAATTTTTTGATCAGGCTATAATTAATAATTCAATAGATATTTATGTAAATGTTTTTTAAATTGTATCATTGAGTATTGTTTTATTTCATGTGGAGTGCCATTGTAAGCGGTTACAGCATTGTACACAAAGTACCGCCGAAATATAGCTGTGGAATGTTGTGGAATGTTTAAACCTGAACAACGTAAGTTTAACTCATGCAAATGTGTTCTTGTTATTAGTTTATCAAACAGATAACTAGGATTTTGTTTTAGTAATATGGAATGTGTTAGACAAGCAAGGTGATACAATCGTCTCTGTTCCATTTTGAGCCATTTGATATTATTGTAATAAGGAGTAATGTGTTGACGTCTGTTTATTTTTAAAGCAAAACGAACACAACTATTTTGTAAAATTTGTATTCTGTTTTTAGTTTCGACATCAATACAGGGACCATAAACTACATCACAGTAATCAAACAATGATAAAATAAGAGCCTCTGATAATATCAATATTAAATCCTTTGACAGCAAGCTTCTTTGAGAATATAACATTTTCAATGTAGCATACGCTCGTTGTAATACTTTATTAATATGCGTTTTAAATCTTAGATCTGTGTCAATTACTAAGCCCAAATTCCTGTATTCGGCAAGAACGGGCAATAGTTTTCCGTTCATTTTCACCTGAAAGTTTTGATCTTTGCCTTTGCCAAATACCATGAGTCATGGTCCATGACAAACGATTTCTTTCTATTGAGTTTTAATTGCAATTTTGTTGAAAAATTAAATATAGAGTCTAAGTCACTGCTTAAGTTATTAATTATATGATCATTAGCATGAGGAAAAGAAAAAGACGATGCGTATCATTAGCATAGCAGTGCAAACCCAAAAACTTAATTTTTTCGCAAAACAATAACGGTTCAAGCACACTCCCCTGAGGTACGGCCTTAATCACAGCATGGGATGCCGATACTTTGGCATCTAATTTCACATTTTGTGTTCTATTGCTTAAATAGCTTTTTATAAATTTAATCGAATTTTGATCAAAATTATGAAATTCCAGCTTAGCACAAAGAACCTCATGATTAATAGTATCAAATTCCTTGCCGTGGTCAAGTAAAACCAAGATTGAAGTTTTTCCTTTATCACATGCGTTAATAATTTCATCGGTAATATGAAGTAAAGCGATGGTTAAGCTGTGTTGGCGCCTAAAACCCGATTGTATGTTTGGTATTATTTTGCATTTATCCAAATAAGAACGGAATTGCACGTCGACTATTTTTTCTAGTACTTTTGATAACGTTGTTAAGATACTTATGGGTCTAAGGTCTTTATATTCTTTAGGATCTTGGTTCTTACACAACTGAGTTACAAGGACTTCCTTCCAGACTTGAGAAACAAGAGCATTAACAAGATAATAATTGATTGCATGTTCAAGGTGTTCAGATATAAGGGGAATGCATAATTTTATCATTTTTAAATTTATACAATCAACACCAATAGCATTCGATCTAAGCTGATTAATTATTTTATTAATTTCATGGGCCGTTGTTTGCTCAAACGAAAATGCATGTTTGATGTTTTTTGATTTAGTTTTGTAATGTTCAATAATTTTACCAATTTTAGGAAAATCAGGGAATGAGGTAGAATTAATAAAGTAATTGTTGATAGCTTCAACATCAGTTACATTTTCGGGCACACACGCTTCAGATTTTTTATTAATATTAAGTGATTTTAGAGTTTCCCATAAAGTTTTAGATTGATTTTGCCTTGAAACGTATTCTATGAAAGCTTTTTTTTCCTTTTAATTACACCTGTTGCATAATTTCTTAAAGTGACATAATAATCTCTATCAGAAGGAAGCCCGGTCTTTTTTGCTTTAGTACGTGCTCCATCCCGCAATTTTATCATTTGCCTTACATCAGTTAACCACGGCGCAGGTGGTTTTCTTACTCGCACTGTTCTCAAAGGAGCTTGCATGTACGAGTACATTACTTCTATTATTTGTTTGTTTACAAAATTAAGCTTTGAACCAATGTCATTTAGGGCCGTAGCCAGGGGTACGCCAAGGCAGGCCGAGCCTGTCCTGGAAAATGTTGAGCCTGCCCTGGCCGCTAGCCAGAGCTTGCTAAGGATGTTGCAATTTCTACGCATAATTATTGGGCTAATCTTGTTCGACAAAATAATCTGATTGACATAATGGCAGAAATGGTTTCTCAAAGCATCGTCAACGATATCGGCAATGCTGATGTTCCATGGTTTTGTATTTTAGAGGATGGCACATACAATTAAAATAATCAAGAAAACATTGCAATGGGACTTCGATACGTTATCGCCGGGAAAGCGAAACGTCTATTTTAACGATAAAAACTTCAACTGATTTGGTATATTTACAGGCTTAACATTAAAAGTGCTTAACGATTATAACTTAGATACTTCTAAAATTTTAAGTCAGTGTTATGATGGAGCAGCTGTCATGAGTGGACAAAAAGGGGAGTGCAAACATTACTCCAAAACCGTCTAAACAGAACAATGTCTTTGTGCATTATCGCAATAATCAATTGCACCTGATATTTGTGAAAGCTATAAAAGAAATATCAGCAAGTAAGCAATATTTCGATCAATGCTCTATGCTATACATGTTTCTTAAAAAAGGAGGTATTTCGAAGGTTTACGATGGACATGCACTGTGTCGTTTGGAACAGCGTTCGAGCGGTTATTTGGACGTTACTCGCACAGTTTTCAATAATTATGGAAAAATAATCCAAGCACTACAAAAAATATCAAAGAGCAGAGATGTAGACTTTGTTGTAGAAAGTAGTGATTTGTTCAAAATTATTCAGTCTAAAAGTGGTCGATTTTGCATGGTGTTCATGAAAAAAGTATTACAAACTATTCAGCCTGCTGATAAATTACTTCAAGAGCAAAAAGCCAGTTTGAAACACTCTATGGTTGTCATAACCTCGGTAGTGGATTCCCTTATCTTCTACCGAAATTACCACGTTTACAAAGAAATCGATGCCAAAATCAATAACGATTTCAATAGTGCTGAAGATGACATTTTCACAAAAAAAACAAAGAAAGACAAACACTGGATGTAAGCTCCTAATTGCAGTTTTCAGTACCGAGGAAGAACATTGATTTAGAAAACGTCACATTTGTGCAAACTTTGAGTATAAAACTTCCATCCTCAGAAGAGATTACAGTGGTCAACAAATTTATATAAATCCAGAAGAGAGAAAACCCTGGTTTATCTGTTTTCGATATCATTTTCAGCAACGAGTTGCATTCGCCGAAACATAATTTATTGGCGACTGCCACAGCTTTTAGCGGTAGAACGCGACTTGCGACTTCTCTGTATTGACAAGGATTAATCGTCCACAGCAACTTTATGAACCACCAACAAATGTCCAATTTGAACTTTTTTTTGCATACTAACAAAATCATACAAAAACTCTAAACTTTGACTTACTTTTGAAAAATTTAATTAGCAGAAGAGTCGACGATTACAACTTTTCTAATTTTTAAAATTTTTGTATGTACCATTATAATGAAATATGTGACTAAATAAAACGTTACCGTGACATGTTTTCAGTTTTCTGTAGAAGTCCGAACAAAAGTATTGTGAAAAAATCTGTTTGTGTATGTACTCGTAGATATAAAATGCGGAAAAGTTTAGCCTGCCCTGAATTTTTTTGAGCCTGTCCTGATTACACAGTCTGGCTACGGCCCTGATGTCATTGTAATAATAAAGCATGAACCAGGGCCTACTAACCAAAATCGCAAAATCATCGTAAATAAAGTATTTATAATCACGAAATGTTTTAATATTTGGTTTTGGCTTAACTGCTGTATAATCAAATTCGCAATAAGTTTGTCCATGGTCTGTAATTCCTTGCATATCGAACACATCACAAGCAATAAAATTCTCTAGGTTTGAAATAAAAATTAAATCAATCAGGTTATTATACCTTGTAGGTTTATTTATTATCTGTTCAAATCCATAAGAATTTTCTAGCGATTGTAACTTTTTTGTACTGTTATTATCTTTATCAAACCAATTAATATTAAAATCACATAAACATATAATTTTATCAAAGTGTATAATTGTATTAGATATAATATTTTCAAATTCGTTTAAAAAATCATTATTACAACCTCTTAATTAATATAGTACACCCACAGCCACATTCAAGCGCCCAATTTTGATCGTAAACCAAAGTTGCTTCATAGTTATTGCGGATTGATAGATTTCGTATTTTAAAAAAATATTCGACAAACTATTTCTTATATAAAACGCCACCCCACCACCACGGCCCTCCACACGATCGTTTCTAATTAATTTATAGCCCGCTATATTATAATTATCATTGTTGCAATTAGGTTTTAACCACGTTTCTGTTACTCCAAGAATGTCATAACTACTTGGTAATACATGATCTGAAAATTCAGGAAAATTAGTACCAAAAGATTGAATATTTACATGACTTATTTTCATATTATAAATTTGAAAAGAAAATTCTTATTACAAAGATATGAAAATTAAAGTTATTCTTATGACTAAATTCACAATCAAATTAATATTTATTTATTGCACCCTGCAACTATTGCCGCATTTACTTCTCTGATATTTCACTAAAGTCTTTTGCGTTGTTTATTTTCTCAGCTATTGTCCAAACGTTGTTGTTACCATATTGACTTATACTTATCGCTCTACGCAAAATATCAAGTCTGGTTTTTGTAAGATCTTCTCTTATTGAAAAACCAGTTTTTGAGAAGTTTTTTTATTTTTGAAAATTAAATTTCGAGTTTTGTAGCTAATGAACTTAATAATCGTTGGTCTGTTTTTACCTGCAATTATTTTTCCTAGCCTATGGCAACGGTCTATATCTTCGGGTTTGATATTTATAGCGAGTTTATATTTCACAAACGTTAACACCTTGTTCTCAGTGTTCTCATGTGGGGTTTCTGGAATGCCAAATATGCGCAAGTTGTTCCTCCTAGTATATTGTTCTAAGGTGTCCCTCTCGCTAATTAACTATTCTTCTTTCTGCTTTAAGGTGTTGAACTGCTTTTCCAGGATTTCAGTTTTTTGTTCTTGGGCTTTGATGCGGTCTTCTAACTTCTCGCTTACACTTTTGGAGATGTTTGTAGAAATTTTCACAATAAAATTCTCATCGAGGCAGCTTTTTAATAAATTCAGTAACCGTTGCTGAGACAATTTTATTGATGTCATCAATTTGATCATATGTAAACGGCATGTTGCTCGCTGCTATTTTGCACTCGTTATCATATATATAATAATTATTATACGGCACTAGAGAGCAGATACGTACGTCTACTCGCGGCGACACATATGCACCATATGATAGATGATATGTCACTTTTCGTATCACCAATACATATTTTAACATTGTTGTGTTTATTAATATATATATTTACAGGTTATTTACACGATTTATTATTAGCTAACATAAGGACACAACATAAAGTACATAACATAATAACATAACGTTCATAATAATAATGCCGCAACTCAACTCGAACTGCCGCCGCTGAGGGTTGCGCCGTTGGGATGCGCACCCTGTATCTACTTTGGCATTGATGTGATGACGTTACTTACCTGGCAAGTGTGTTGCCTATCCGTGAGGCGTACTGCTGTAGTGCAAGTGTGTTGCCTATCCGCAAGGCGCACCCACCACAACATAAACATTCAGAAAATAAAAACTATGACAAGCTGTAGATATCTACTCGACCTAAGCCATACAATATGAGAATGGATCAAAACACTGAACTTAATAGACTCGTTTTCTTAAGATGGGCCGCGTTCCTGAAACTCTCTTTTATTGCAAACGATAAAACCATTTCAAATAAGTTTAAAGCAAACATTTTTTATTCATGTATCTTGCCTGTACTGATGTATAGAGCGGGAAGAGGGACTCTAACAAATAAAGTAATTACAAAATTATCAATCACCCAAAGGGCAACAGAAAGAAGACGTTGAGAGTGTCGTTATGACTCAAAAAGTAAAACGAACAGATCAGAGGAAAATATGAGTGGCAGTCCTAATACCCAAATTAAAAAAAATCGAGTTAAGTAGGATATAATACGTAGTAGGAGAGGAAAAAATGGCAACCGGAGTTATACACAAAAGAACCAAGAGAGGAAAAAGAATAGACAAGATAACAAGGAAGCGAAATATACAAGACAATAAAAGAGAGTACTATATTTACTATTACTGCTTTCAAACGTCTGAACAAAGTGTTATCTAATTTAATTCGTTGGTCATTCTTTCAGAGAATTACTTTGTACACGCGGGTGCAATAGCTGGCCGCCAGCTCGGTCAGATAGAGGCGTGCAGTTTTTTAACAGTACAGTCGGTAGAACGAAATAATAAATGCCCGGCGGCAACGATTTTTTTTTATTACAACACGGCGGGCGCTCCATGTGTTCCAGAGAATTCGTAAACTCACAATGCTTAAAGCACAAACACAATTCCTAAAAGAGGAACTTCAAACGAGATAAACAGCCGTGACTAAATTAAATCTCCAGAATTGACAATATCACAGTATAATTTTCAAAGATACTGGATCACAGTACAGTTAAATATATCACAAAATTATCGGCCCACCAGCGGACTCGCAGGTGGCCACAATATTACTTACTGCACTAATTAAGTTTAGCTAATTTATTCACTGATAGCATGCGGTACCTCGGAACAAGAATTAAAACGTATACTTACAATTTATACGTAACAATAAGGCAATCGCCCTATCTCACACGTTAAAATTAGACTCGGGACAGGCAAGATTACAGCGGCGCCTGGTTTCGGAGGAAACACAAATGCGAGTCCAGCAGCGAACTCACGGCCGAATGATATCCCGGTTCTCGAATTCGTTTGGCCCCAAATTCGGGCGACCTGAAGCTGGTGTTTCCAAGGGGAGTTCACCGTGTAATATTGGTGCAAAATAGAAGTGAAGATAAAGCCTCCTTGTCGGGTCCTCTCCTGCGCTCTAATGGCGCCTGCAGCAGGGAATTCAGCGGATCCGAAGGTCCAAAAATTGCCAATACATGGAGCGTCCGAAGGCGGATAAGAACAGCTGTATTCCCAAGCCTCAATTTGGCCGTCCGGCACTAGGTGCTATAATGAAAGAAGACCCCACGATAGCATAAGTAGAAGTGTTGCCCCTATAGCGAACATTTTGTTTTTAATTGGGTCAATTAAAACTATCGATTAAATTTATTGATCCAATTAATCCTCGAATTAAACCGCCAATCAATTAAATGTCCTAATTAAATCAGCGATTTTAATTAGAGAATTTGATTTTACACATATGATAATTAACCACATGTGAATAATTATTTTAATTCCCTGAATTTCGCGGCTGCTATTTTTGATTTGATTACGTCACGCGTCCGTCTTCCGTCTCACCTCCTCGCAGCCGTTTTCTCTCACTGTCATTTAATTAGTTTAATAAATATGTGTTCCCTGCAGGATTCGAACCCGAGTCGTCATGCCAGCAGCCTTAGGGCTTTGCCACAGAGCTACCGAAACCTGTTGTGTTTAACACGTTTCTGCATCAGTTTATTCCCGAAAGAGGTTTTTCAAAGTTTTAGTAAATAAGTGAGAATTTTAGCAATATTAAGTTCCTGTTTTTGAATTAATGAAATTAGTAGGCTAATTATATAAACAGCTATAGAATTTAAATTTAAAAATTGCGTTTTACTGTGTAACGTGGGTTGCGGCTTGTTTTATATGTCAAACAAGTTTCGGCACTTATCACATAAGGCGCCTGACCGGCGAGGCACCCTGAGACGAAAGGGTCTGAAATGCTGAAAAGGATCGGGATTATGTCATCACATCGATGCAATTTTTGACGGCATGAAACCCGTTTGTAAAGACACCGGTCGTTGTTATTTCGACAATTATTAATTTATAACGGCGAAATAGCCATACCTAAGAGCTAATAATTAAAAATTACTTCTATGTTTAAATAAACGGGACTATGTGATATGAATACCATAAAATCGATGGTCTCTTTCTTTCTTTGTATATATGTATGTATGTATCTTTGTTCGCTATCTCCTCCGACGATACTGGACCAATAAAATTGTATGACAGCTTAAAATAGTGCTGATTTTTAGTCTTAGATCGTAGGTCGGCTTTTATTAACAACCACTAAGAAGGTTTGCGACGATAACGCGTGCAATTTGAAAAATATGACTGACATTGGGGTGCTGACAAAGAGACATGCATGTCGCAAACAGCATATAGATGACGTGTTACAGAAAAATATATAATCAACTAGCACTGGAAGATTGGCTTGATCGAGTTTAATAAAAATAAAATTTCTGGTAAAAGCAGGTATCTTTACCCCAGGCGCTCTGCCGTCGATCCGATATTTTAAATTCGATTACAATTAATTTAAAGACACTACAATAAAATGTATTTTAACTGTTAAATTATTTTGAGCATACTTATAATAATTATTTTGAGAATCAACAAATCCTGGCAATTTAAAATCAAATGGTACGCACTTAATAGTTGATTTTATTCAAACAAGACAGATTGACCGCGAGAGTCTGAGGTGCTTAAAGTGAACAAAAGCCATTCAATTTACAAGAAAAGTCATTGCGTTTCTTAAACAGAGCCCTGTAATTATTGACGACATGACATTTCTTTGTATGGAATGTATTCAACACCATTTGAGAAACACGACAGTGCACAAAACCTGGATATTTACAAGAAAACTGCATTTTGTTTTCCAACAAAGCTGTGCAAGTTTGACGGAACGACGCCATTTTGTAAAGATACAGGTCGTTGTTATAAATTATACAAAAACCAAATATTTTTGTACAACATGCGATTAAATTTGAATAAAAAACAGATAATTTCATTGAAAAATGTTTTGCTACCATCATTTCGAGAAGAAAAATTTCAGTTAAGCAGGCTCGTTGTGCATTTCTATTCCACATTTTCTTGTAAAATTGATGAAAATATGTGTGTATTGATCACAAATTAACATAAATTTGAATAAAAATCACGCAATTCGACATCAAGTTACTTAAAATTTTACAAAAATCGACATCATGTCACTTAAAATTATACAAAAAACAATAGTTTTAGTCAACATGGTCTTAAATTTGAATAAAAACACGCAATTTTATTGAAAACTGTTCTGCTACCATCATTTCGAGAGGCAACATTTGAGTCAAGTAGGCTCGTTGTGTATTTTTATTACAATGTTGTACAATTGATAAAAATATGTGTGTGTTGACTACAAATTAATATAAATTTGAATAAAAAACGCGCAATTCGACATCATGTCAGTTAAAATTAAACAAAAACTGACATCATGTCACTTAAAATCATACAAAAAAATGATGTTATTCAACAAGGGCTTAAACTTGAATTGAAAACCCGCAATTCGACAACATGTCATCTATACAAAAATCGACATCATGTCACTTGAAATTATATAAAATGGATATTTTAATCAACATGCGATTAAATTTGAATAAAAAACACGCAATATAATTGAAAAATGATCTGCTACCATCATTTCGAGAAGCAACATTTCAGTTAACTAGGCTCGTTGTGCATTCTTATTACAATGTTCTTGTACAATTGATGAAAATATGTGTGTTAAATTAACATAAATTTGAATAAAGAACACGCAATTTGACATCATGTCACTTAAAATTATACAAAAATCGACATCATGTCACATAAAATTATACAAAAAAATATATTTTTTATTTAATATAGACTTAAATTTGAATAAAAAACACCCAATTTTATTGAAAAATGTTTTGCTACCATCATTTCAAGAAGCAACATTTCAGTTAAATAGGTTATTTTTGCCTGTTATTACAATGTTCTTGTACAATTGATGAAAATATGTTTGTGTTGACCACAAATTAACATAAATTTGAATAAAAAATACGCAATTCGACATCATGTCACAAAATTATACAAAAATCGACATCATGTCACTTAAAATGATACAAAAACGATATTTTTATTTAACATGGTCTTAAATTTTCATGAAAAACACGTAATTCGACATCATGTCACTTAAAATTATACAAAATTCGACACCATGTCACTTAAAATTATACAAAAACAATAATTTTATTCGACATACGATTAAATTTGAATAAAAAACACTCAATTTCATTGGAAAATATGTGTGTATTGACCACAAATTAACATAAATTTGAATAAAAAACACGTAATTCGACATCATGCCACTTAAAATTATACAAAAATCGACATCATGTCACTTAAAATTATACAAAAGGCGATATTTTTATCCAACAAGCGCTTAAATTTAAATAACACAATTTCAGGTTAATACAACGATAGTAGCACGTGAAAATCACAAATCGTTTTACAAACCAATTTTATAATAACGAAAATTATGTAAAAATAGCTTTAGAGTTATTTCTAAAAATAATTTAAGCATAATTTTACAAATTTTTACACTTTTTTATAAATTGCATTGCTCAAAATTTAAATAAATCACAATTTTTTAAATTACATTACGCTATTGTGAAATCGTAATTTGATTATATGGACGTTCGCCACTTTGTACCTGTAAAATAGCTTCAAGTCCTAATATTTTAGCGTTTAGATTTTTTAATAATTACAGATTTCTGAAAAAACAAAAACAGGGTAGAAAGAGAAAACACGAATACTTTTTAATAGCGAAATATATTGTTATTATTTCGTAAAATATTTAATAATATAAAAATAAATGTATACTTGACTGTCTTATTTCTGAAAATAACTTAGCCAATTTACAAAACTGGTTTGAGGTGCAATACATTTCAAATTAAAATGGCGGCAAGTAATAAAATCAGAATTCGTCTACAAGGGATCGTAGAACAAATTTCATTGTGGCATTTTAATGATTAAGACGCTCCCAATCCCGAATTCCATTCGTTTTCGATATTAATGACCTCTTACTTATCGATGTTTTTTTGACTGCACCTTTTTCTGTGGGCCTGGGGCTCATCATCACAGCTAACCGGAACTGACAACGATCTGAAGTTCTTGCAGAAAACCATGCCTCGCTGTGACGTTACAACGGACACCCCGACCGAGGACAAACAACTCCGTCGTGAGAAGAAGAGGCTATTGTGCGATTTTTGTGTGCCTCCAAATAATACAATTGCAGAATCAAGTAAGAAAAAGACAAAGCCAAGTAAGAAAAAGACAAGTCCAAGTAATAAATGCAGTTTTCAAATAAAACCCAACATCGGAGCACTACCACCACCACAGATAGAGGTTGTTGGTGAAGAGACCCGAAGACCATCGCCACAGCTAACAGGCATGTATTGCTGTGACATAATAATGGAGACCCCGACCGAGAACAAACAGATCTGTCGTGAGAAGAAGCGGTTATTGTGTGATTTTTGTGTGCCTCTAAACAATAATTCTAGCAAAGTTGTTCATTTAGGCCTGAATCCTTATAAAAGCAGTAACAGCATGTCAAATGCCGATATTTTATCTACACTACCCACCAGAAAAAATCTTAAGTTGTCCTACGCATTTTGAATGCATCAAACGATGTGAGTTGGGATCACAAGGGCACCGTTGCTATAAATGTGAAATTTTACCGTCGTCTAAAATAGTCGATTTAGTTCACGATGCTCTGAAGCCTCGAAAAACTATTACATACTTCACCCGGTCGGCTACAGTTTGCTGATTACATCAAAGACCTTAATGTTGCTCGTGTGCTGCTAGCTAAGCCTAAACAGCAAAAGCCCAGTCTGCTGATACTGGAAAAACCGAAGTGGAAACTGATACCTGCAGGTCCGATTTAGGTTATAAATTAAAAACACCAACTACTCAACCAAGTCCACAGCAAAAAGGTGCAGTCAGAAAAACATCGATAAGGAAGCGCCTCCAAAAGGAGGCCGTCTGACAATCATCGATAAGGAAGAGGTCATCAACATCAAAAACGAATGGAATTCTGGATTGAAAGCGTCTTAAACTTTAAAATGCCACAATAAAATTTGTTCTGCGATCCCTTGTAAACGAATTCTGATTTTATTACTTGCCGCCTTTTAAGATAATAAGACATTTATTTTTATATTATTAAATATTCTACGAAATAATAACAATATATTTCTATTTTACAAAGTATTTGTGTTCTTTATTTCTAACCTGTTTTTGTTTTTTCAGGGATCTAATTAAAAACTCTAAAAACTAAAATACTAGTATTTGAAGCTATTTTACAGATACAAAGTGGCGGAAATCCATATAAATCAACTTACGATTTGACAATAGCGTGATATAATTTAAAAAAATGTGATTTATTTGAATTTTGAGCGAAGCAATTTATAAAAAAATGTAAAACATTTGTAAAATTATACTTAAGTTATTTTTAGAAATAGCTCTAAAAATATTTTTACATAATTTTCGTTATTATAAAATTGGTTTGTAAAGCAAATTGTGATTTTCACATGCTACTATCGTTGTATTAACGTGTAATTGAGTGTCTTTTATTTAAATTTAAGCGCATGTTGATTAAAAATATCATTTTTTGTATAATTTTAAGTAACATGATGTCGATTTTTGTATAATTTTAAGTGACATGATGTCGAATTGCATGTTTTTTATTCAAATTTATGGTAATTTGTGGTCAACACACATATTTTCATCCACTGTACCATAACATTGTAATAAAAATGCACAACCAGCCTACTTAACTGAAATTTTGCTTCTCAAAATGATGGTAGCAGAACATTTTTCAATAAAATTGCGTGTTTTTTATTCAAATTTAATCGCATGTTGAATAAAAATATCGTAAAGTGATGCAGAAACGCGTTAAACGCAACAGGTCTCGGTAGCTCTGTGGCAAAGCCTTAAGACTGCTAGCACGACGGCTAGGGTTCGACTCCTGCAGGAAACAAATATTTTCTAAATTAAATAAATGAGAGCGAGAGAGAACGGCTGCGAGCAGATAAGACGGAAAACGGACATAAAAAACGCCTTTCATCAAAAACCTAAAAATTATCCAAACAGATTGCTTTGAGGTAAATAATAAAAAATCTAAAGAAATAATTAACATTTTCTGTTACCTGCATTTTTGGCAATCAGGACAACAGCATCTGCGTAGTATACGATATGCATTTGCTTTTGTTTCATGTTATAGCCGTTACGTTTTTTAACGCTTTCAAATGTACCTTACATTTGTTGTTCGATCGGTTTAGAAGGTTTTGCAGAAGTTTTAGAGAGACGGAGAGAAAAATATGCCATTTGGGCTTTAGTAGTAAATGTTATCGGCTGTAGATAAATGTAATGTGCTTCTCCATGTCTGTATAATGCAAGAGAGAAATTGGATTAGTGTAGGGTCCACTTTTTATATCTTATGAGCAAAAAGAGGCTTCATCAAGGGTGGCTTTGGAATTTTGCATTCATGTGTATTATAACACCAGAAAATATGTAGCTGCTATTTGACATTTGTCACAAAGTGTGGTTATGATCTACTTCTTCGGTAGGCTGTGGAAATATTTTCGTTGCTTTTATTAAGGGACGTCTTGATCACGGTTATGATCACACTGCGATATTAGCCAATATTTATAAAATGTCACCGACAAGGATTAGGTACAATTTATGATACATATGACTTCAAATTCCAAAGGAATTTTTGATGAACTTCCTTTTTGCGCATACTACTAGTATTTTAAGAACTTGAATAAGCCACGAATGCGGGACTCATTCTGATAATAATCGATATACAAACTATACTAGAAATTTCCTTAGTTTTGCACGAAAGGTAATATTTTGATCAATTATCAACTGCCATTTGCACCCGTACTCTTTTTTGGGCATCGTTTCTGTTCTTCAGTTATTAATTTATTGTCAATTTAGCGTTGATCTATTTCTGATGTTACACACTCCTGCATTTTCTAAATATTTAACGAGTGATTCTATAGAATGGGCGGTTGCTTTCGATTATTATCCATTTTTGGTCTTCAATTCTCTATTCTGAAAAATGTATTTAAATATGAGTGATTAGTGAATTTATCATGCTGTTCTTGCCAATATCCTATTGTGTCTCCGTTAATGATTGGTTAATATCTGAATATTGGGTTAGAATTACCATTATCTTTTGTTACGTTTCTTTTGCGCCGCCTTTCAATTTCGCATTCTATAGTATTCAGTCCTCTCTGTTGCGCATCTGTTCGCACGAGTATCTGTAAGCGCGCCGTTTTTGTATTTCCCGCGCTGCGCCACACCCATTTCTGGCCTGACGGAGATAACCCAAGTTCTGGTTTTGGTTTCGGCGACGTGACCCTTTCCGATCTGGTCTGCGAAGCAAAGAACATGCAGGGGTAACAATTAGGATTTCGGAGGCTTAATTTTGTGTGCTGCTGTTAGTTGAGAATGTGTATGTGAGCCTTCACTGTAGAGTGAATTTATGTCCCGATTTTCGTGATAAGGAAAGCTTGGCTTCCACGCTGTTAGCGGAATTTTCCATGTTGCCCCGTGCTTCATAAATTCGCCTGGACATTTTTCAGGGTAAGTAAAGAGTTCGTTTTGATATAAGCTGTCGGTCTTGGTATGTTAGTAGAAGTGTTGCCCCTATAGCGGCCATTGTGTTTTAAATTGGGTCAATTAAAATAATCGATTAGATTTATTGATTCAATTAATCCTCTAATCAAACCGCGAATAATTGGCTCTAATTAAATGTCCTAATAAAATCCGCGATTTTAATTAGAAAATTTGATTTTACACATATGATAAATAACCACATGTGAATAATTATTTTAATTCCGCGAATTTCGCGGCGGCTATTTTGGATTTGATTACGTTACGCGTTCGTCTTCAGTCTCATCTGCTCGCAGCCGTTCTCTCTCGCTCTCATTTATTTAATTTTAAAAATGTTTGTTTCCTGCAGGTTTCGAACCCGAGCCGTCGTGCCAGCAGTCTTAAGGCTTTGCCACAGAGCTACCGAGACTTGTTGCGTTTAACTCGTTTCTGCATCACTTTACGATATTTTTATTCAACATGCAATTAAATTTGAATAAATACACTCAACTTCATTGGAAATTGTTCTGCTACCATCATTTCGAAAAGCAAAGTTTCAGTTAAGTAGGGTGGTTGTGCATTTTTATTACAATGTTATGGTACAATTGATGAAAATATGTGTGTTGAAGACAAATTACCATAAATTTGAATAAGACACATGCAATTCGACATCATGTCACTTAAAATTATACAAAAATCGACGTGTCACTTAAAATTATACAAAAAAACGATATTGTTAATTAACATGCGCTTAAATTTATATAAAAGACACTCAATTTTACGTTAATACAACGATAGTAGCATGTGAAAATCACAATTCGTTTTACAAACCAAGTTTATAATAACGAAAATTATGTAAAAATATTTTTAGGGTTATTTCTAAAAATAACCTTTTTATAAATTTCTTCGCTCAAAATTAAAATAAATCACAATTTTTTAAATTACATCACGCTATTGTGAAATCGTAATTTGATTTATATGGATTTCCGCCACTTTGTATCTGTAAAATAGCTTCAAATACTAATATTTTAGTTTTTAGATTTTTTAATTATTAGATTCCTGTAAACAAAAACAGGTAAGAAATAAAAAACACAAATACTTTGTAATATAGAAATATATTGTTATTATTTCGTAGAATATTTAATAATATAAAAATAAATGAATACTTAACTGTCTTATTTTTAAAAATAACTTAGCCAATTTACAAAACTGTGGTTTGAGGTGCAGTACATTTCAAATTAAAAAGGCGGCAAGTTATAAAATCAGAATTCGTTTACAAGGGATCGTAGAACAAATCTCATTGTGGCATTTTAAAGTTTAAGACGCTCTCAATCCAGAATTCCATTCATTTTTGATGTTGATGACCTCTTCCTCTTCAGTTTATATATTGCTGATATACCAGAAACAAACAGCAGAAAGTTTGGCTATGCTGATGATTGTGCTATTGCTACTAAACATAGGACCTTCAAGACAACAGAAGAAGTTCTAACAACCGACCTCCTCACACTGTCAGAATATTGTTGTAAGTGGCACCTAAAGCCTAACATAGTCATGATAGAAGCAGTCTATTTCCAATTTAACATCAGGCTAGCTAATAAGGAGAGTGAAGTGTTCTTCGATAGAAGACGCCTTACTCATAACAAGTACCCAACATACCTACGTGCAATACTCGATAGAACTCTAACATTTAAAGTTCACTTCACGAAAACAGCTGCTAAAATTAGAACTAGGAACAACATAATTGGGAATCTTCTGTTGCGACTCTATGAACCTCGGCATTGAGCTTGGTATTCTCTGCAGCAGAATACTATGCTCCTGTCTGGGTAAATAGCACACACGTAAACAAGACCGATGCGCAGTTGAATAACACCATGCGTATCATTTCAGGAACAATTAGGACTACACCCACATAGTGGTTGACGGTCCTAAGCAACATACCTCAACCACAACTACGAAGGAAAGATGCCCTCTTAAGAGAGCACAATAAAATCACTGCAAATCCCGAACTATAGGTACATTTTGATATTCCAGACCTAAACATCAACAAGCTCTTTCCACCGCCAGTACTGAAGAAAATACAGTTGTTAACCTCCAGAGCTTATGGATGAGACAATGGCTAGAATATGCCTCATCTCAATACAACGAACTACCATATATCTCCGAAACACCACCCGGTTTTAATCAACCTCGCAAGATATGGTCAACTCTGTACATGTTAGAC
>CALNHX010012002.1:0-28144 GCA_940337035.1 Agriotes lineatus
CATCCTGTTTAACGCTCTACTTGGATTAAAGTCGTTTTCGGAGCAGTAAAAAAACTTTTCCTCATCAGCCTCATACCTACCATATCTAGAATCCTACCATAGAGAAAAAATGAATAATTCTGAATTCCCAATTCGATACAGGAAGTACACATTACCAACAATCGATCAAGTTCTACAAAATAAAATGTACTATACAGTGCCTACATATGGCGATGAAACAATGCTTTGATAATGTGTGTGCATGCTGCCAGCATGTACAAACTGTATCAACTACGAAACAAGTTACCAGGTGGTTGCTAGAAAATACTTAGGTCGTACCTATCTGACAAACAGAAAATATCTTATAAAGGATAAAAATATCGAATTCACATTCCAATCAAGTGAGTCCGGCGTTGCCCAAGAAGACGTTCGAATTTACTAACCACTTCGTATTTTTAGCAGTACATTGCCATACTGTAATAGCACCGGAAGAATTTGCAGAATAAATCAGTTCATGTTACTTTAGTAAATAATTGAGTTTAACTAGTTTACTATGATTTCTTGTCAATTCTTGTAACGTGGTTCTGAAAGGACAGCTGTAAAAATCTTTTACTCTGTGTTGTTGAATCAATCCCTTTGTCTTTACTTCTCAGATAGTTCAAATTTAAGGTGGAGTTGCTACTTTCAGGTAGATCGTAGAGCCGGATCTCACATTTGTTGGTGAGATATTCCGAGAAGAAGTTAAGGTGTTTAGAGTTCATGGCGACCGCCAATATATCACTAAACGAACGAAGTGTAACAGGGAAAAACTACTTGGAGCAAATACCTCATAAGGCATCATAAGAGAGGATGTCGGAATTGGTTGTACGGAAGCGCCACTAGTTCGAGACGGTCCAAACCAGAAAACCTACAGATGTCCATGTAAGTTCCGAAACCACTTAGATGTATAAAAATAATAAAAGAAAGAAAATACCAGAGCTTGAAATGACCTAATTATTTATTTACAGTATGTACACGTATAAACTCTGCACCATACTCAAAGAAGGCAAAATAGATCTGTGATAGGATACTTGTTTGTAATTGGAATTGTAGATTTAATTTAGTTTTAATTATAAAATGTACAAGGTTTTAATGTTAATAAATTTGAAGTGAAAAACAAGACCAAGATATGGAGCTCTGTGTAACACCTGTGTGGATAGATCTGCTTGTTGAAAACGTAGAGTTTATCGTTACGGCAAATGTACGCTGTGTGAGAAATGAGTGTATAATACTTATCAAATGGCCAGATATATCGAATGGCCAGATATATCGATGCGCTGTAATTTAAATGTTAAACCTTCTGTTCAGACCTTGTTGAAGGCCTGGGCTATATCCAAGCATACTGCAGTGATATAATCTTTGTTTTTCTAACCTCTTTAAATATATTCCACAATAGCTGTAATATATCTTCTTTTCTTCTTTTTCCAAATAGGATTGGTTCCTGTGTTTTCTGTTAATTATTGTTGGTTTGCCTCTTGTGATGCTGAGGTCCAGTTATCTTTCCAACGTTTTAGAGATGGCCCAGTGGCCTTCGGGTATTAGGTCTTTGCGTTTTAGCCCATTTGTCTCATGATTCTTCAGGAATTCTTTCAACATGGTCTCGCCAAAGCCTTCTTCGTGCCCTAGCCCATCTTACCATATCTTGTATTCCTAGTTCTTCTCTTATTTGTTCACTTCTTATTCTGTCTCTAAGTATAACTCCTTTAATAGATCTTAAAATTTTCATTTCGGTTGTTATCGTTATTCTTTTAGTAGCTGATGTTTCTGCCCCCGTTCTTCTGGAACGGTGTCTGGTTTCGTTAGTCGAGCTGCAACCCAATGCACCGGCGAGTGTTGCGGGTCCCTATTGGTAGTCTGCCGGTACCCACGCCGATTCTTCGGAAAATGGGTTGAGTAGGTCTTTTGTCCTGCAAACTTGACCGTCCACTCAGCAGTGATTTTAAGCTGTAATTTTCCGGTGAATTTAGCGATTTTAAGGGTTACCTGGGCGGGCGTTAGTGCCTAAATCCTGTGCAGAGGGTGCTGGTACTTTACGACAAGTAGGCGTCGTTCTTAGAGCGAACGCGGTGTCAAATCCTGCAGATGGATTTTTTTCGCCTTGAGCCCGAAAATGATGTTGACATTCCCCGGTAGGGAATTTGCGGGCTGCGGAATCGAACATCGAAGTTCAGGAATTCGCCTTTTAATGAACAAAAACGGGCCCTGGAGATGAGTTTATGAAGGGCGGCTACAGACTCTAGCCACTCACAAGCGGGTAGAGGCTGCGATTGCTACAGGTTACAGGTTTAGGTATTAGTAAATGAGGTTATGAGGAGTAGTTCACCTCTCAGGGCGCCCGGATTTGCGTTTAAAAAATTAGGCGGTCGGAATGACTTTGAAGCAGTTAACTCTGCACGACAGTACAGCGTATTAAGACAGGGTTAAAGCCTCAGGAATTGGATTTCCCAAGAAAGTTCCACAATGAAGGTAAAATCGAATTCTAGCGGTATTGCTCTTGCGGATAATTTGAACTTCTCGGGCTGACAGTTCAACACGTCATCTCCCTTGAAGCCTGGTCTGGTAAGGGTTGGAGGCCTACTCCGTTAGACAGTTCAGCGTGTCAGACCGGAGGGCTCAGGTAGAAAAGGAGAGGACAGGATCAGGACTGGTGGACTCAAGGGGGAATTCGATCCGCGGGCCGTAAAAATATTCTGCGGGCCGCATGCGGCCCGCGGGCTACATGTTGGAGAGCCCTGTTCTAGATGATTTTTCTGAAGCAATCACCATTTTTGTTGCTTTATTGGCTTGTGTCCGAACTTTTTCTTTGACACATCGATCACTTGATGTGATTACTCCCAGGTAGTTGAATCTTGATACTTGTTGTATTATATTGTCATTCACTTCTAGTTTGCACCTAATGGGATCTTTTGAAATTACCATTGATGGGATTTTTAGCGGGAAATACACATATTAAATTTTTCTGCGTTTATTTTAAATTCATATAGGAGACGCTGTAGGTTATCTTCATACTCTGCTGTAGGTACAGCATCGTCTGCGTAACATAATATTTTCAGAGAGCGGTTTCCCATTCTGTAACCTGCGTTGATTTGGTTTACACTGTTGATGATTCCATTCATTAAACAGCATCGGACTAAGGCTATCTCCTTGTCGGATGCCTGTTGATATTTGGATCTCCTCTGATAGACCACAACTAGTTTTTATCCTCATCTTGTTTCCGGTGTTGAGTTCTTTTATAAGTTTTTGGTATTTCCTATAAATGTTGTTGAGTTCTAGGGTTTCGATTACGTCATTTAAGCGTATTCTGTCGAATGCCTTTGTTAAATCCATAAAGCACGTGAACATTGGTTTATTAAATTCTTTTGATTTTTCTGTGAGCTGCCGTAAGATGAATATAGCGTCCACTGTTGATCTACTAATTCTGAACCCTTGTTGGTCTTCGGAGCTGGTTACTTTATTGGAAATTTTTTCCACAAAATGTTAGTAATAAGTTTAAGAATTGAACTCAGTAGGGTAAAGTTTCTGTAGTTGTTAGAGTCCTTCTTCCTCCCTTTTTTATATATGGGTATTGATATTACTAGTCTTCATTCGTGTGGTACCGTACCCGTTCTAATAATCTTTTGGAACAGATGTGATATTTCCTGTTGAATATTTTGTCCACCGTATTTAATCATTTCGTTGGTACTATTGTCTACCCCCCGGCGATTTTTGATTATTGAGTTTTGCTATTGTTGTTCTAATTTCTTCTGTTGTTATATTATCTATGTCGTTGTTATCATGAGCTAGATGGATTCTACTTGGTCTTTTGTGTTTTCTTCAGGTTGTTATATAAAGTCTGAAAGTATGTTACCCACATTTCTGGTGTTATATTGTTTAGTTGTACTTCTTCGTTAATCTGTTTCTTACTGTTGGGTAACATGTTCCAGATTCTTTTTTGTCCTCCATATTAGTCATGTTCCATGTCAGCCGAGAACCGCTCCAATAGTCTATTTTTTGTTGTTTATTGTGTTGTTTGTTCTATTCTTGACTTCTCTATATCTTTCATACTCTTCTCGTGATCTGTTATTAATGTATTTAATATATGCTTCTTTCTTTTCGTTTGCTTGTTCTTTCACCTCGTTAGTGAACCATTGTTTATTGGTTTTCTTGCTATTGATGTTAATTGCTGTAATATATGTGTGGTAGAATTTTTAGATCTGAACCCAAATTGATACGGAGGAATTGTGTTATTTCGTTGTAGGTTCTGAAGTAACTGCCTATTTATGATTTTTCCAACAGTTTTGACAATGTGGAGAGAAGGCTGATTGCTGTTTCCAGGCAGCAGGGATATATCCAAGTCGCAGGTAAACATTATACACTGATGCTAAATAAACATATCCTTTGGTAGAGAGGTTTTTAATTACAATATTTAGGATAAGGTCATATCTTGGTGCTTTTTCAACTTAAGACTCATTACTAGTTTTTTTATTTCCCGTGGCGATGTTGACTTCATTTCGTTACATAGGCTAGGCTCATGTCGTTGCATATACGCGTTGTTTTATTTCATTAACAATAGCATTTCCGTTATATGTGTCATTTTGAAATGATCCGCAAATTCATCTTCATCGCTCGTTATAGTTAGGTTCCCCTGTTTTAAATGGTCCAATTACTTGCGGCTGTTGAAGAATCCTCTTAGTAGCTTGCCAAATTGTGGGGTAGCCGGGTTCTAACTCATTCATATAGTTTTAGTAGGAATTAATGCTGTATACATCTTTCTGCGCAACATTAAGACAGGATGGCCAGAGTCCAATTCTGTCATAACATTTAGATAAATAGGTGTTGTAAAATTCTTAATTAGCATAGTATCTAGTATATCCGCAATCCGATCTGTTCTGTATGGGTGATATGATATGTATATTGGTCAGGAGCTGTTCTTTCTATCGCATCAGTTGTAATGTAATTGTTTAGTCTTATTCCATTTGAGTTACTGATTCTATAGCACCAAAAGGTATTTTTACAGTGAAAATCTCCAATGGCCATTGTCGGATGATTGTCGTCGAAAATAGCTAAAGATCATTTTCATCGAGTCTCCTATTCGGATGTTTATAACAGCAGACCATTTTAAGTTTAGAGTTATATACTGTTTGAGGCTTTCGCGGTTACTCGAATTATTCTTTTTAACATAGAATTTCGGCTTAGACCGTGTAGTATTTGTATATGAACACCCAGCATTCTCTGGCTTAATGTGCCTTGCACCTTGTGAAGTCGAGCAAAAACCCGCACGATGATCATGCTCTTTGGTGGCTCGTGTTGTTTGAGTTCCTTGAGAACGAGGATACTTAGGCAGATTTGGCCGTTTTGCCGTGTGTGCATCCATAGATGCACGCGCGGGTTTTTGCTCGACTTCACAAGGTGCAAGGCACATTAAGCCAGAAAATGCTGGGTGTTCATATACAAATACTACGCGGTCTAAGCGAAATTCCATGTTAAAAAGAATAACTTTGGAGTTGTTTTGAGTTTTGACTAAGCTCTATTGTTGAAATTTTCTAGTTCTATTCCCAGATTTCCAATGTGCGCTTTGTTATTATTGCCACTCCTCCCAACGCAATCACTTCTATCTTTAAAAAAATACAACCTAATATTTTAAAGTTTTATATCTACGTTGTGTCTACATAAAAAATAATAAATATAGCACACTGACGTTTGATGCCATCAGCATTCTAGTTCATTAATGTTAAATTGTGTAATGGCATAATGAGTAGTATTAGTTTATTTATCTACTCCAGTGGGATAAGTAACCCATTACGTCACTCATTTGACATTATTTCCGTTAGGTAATGAAGCTCATTACACCACTCAGTTATGTAATGGCTTCATTACCTAACTGAGATAGTGTCAAATGAATGACATAATGACATTTGCCTACTAAAATATTTTTGAAAATGACAGATCTGACATTTCTCAATTTAGGCAGTTGTACAATACATATGTGATAATGCATCATTAATATACCTGTGTGCTTACAGACACGTATATTAATGATGCTCTTATCCCACTTGTATAGTAAATAACTATTATATGATGTTTGATAATATCAGCAATTGCTTTAACAAGCGTTGTCAAAATATCGGTTGAGTTTTCTGAGTCTGTGACAGGGTTAGTCTTCAGCTGTTGCACTAGATGGTTGTGAGTTCTTCCATCAACGAACGATGATGTGGTGTTAATTCTATGCTGACTGGTTGGAGTGTTACTAGCCATTTGGCTGGGTGTTCTTCGCCACAGTTTTTTCGTGCAGTCCATGTATAGGTGTGAGCCTAATCATTATATGCAATATGGTTCCAGCTTACAGCAGTTGCGTGTGCGCCCATAGCGCTGACAACGTTTGCGCTTGGGAATATCTTGAGATCGCTTCCTGGTCTCGACTGATACTATGCAGTGTGTATATTTGGAGAGGTTGAAAATTTCGTTTGTAGTGTCTGTTTTTTTATAGGTATATTGGCGTAATTTTGTCCTTTTTTGTTGTTTCTTGGGATATTGTTTTCTCTTCGGCGTCTCTACTGCTACAGTACATCCTGGGTTAGTTATTTGCGAAGAATTATTGTTTTGAGGTACATAACATTTATTGGGTTGAGTAATGCACTTGTACCAAGCAAGTATTTCTTACGATTGTCTACTGGCGGAGATAGTTTGCTAGTATCACCTTTTGATAGTTGTTAATTGTTATTAATTGCTCAATCCTTCCGATGGCCCAGTTGTTGATTTGATTTATAAACTTTTCTGGTTTTCAAAATTGAAATGCAAGTACGAAAATAATAAAATGTGCACTCACTGATAATGTTAATGATAACATTGCAGCTAAGGTTCACCTAACCGCACTAAGAACACGAGTTCGTCTATGATCAGAGTTCACTCGCTACGCCTTCACTCTTAATGCATAAACCAACAATTACTAACGTCATGTAAGCATATACCGTAACCTCCCACAACGTTAAAATAGTTTTATAGGGATCTGCCAGATCTAAATAATTTAAAATATCGCTTTTCTAGTGCGTAAAACAATCAGGAAACGTACTCACTCGTAACAGAAGAATTCGAGAAATCTAAACCAAACGGACGACTCAATGTTAATGGTAACAGATAAAATCATCTATATGCGTTTAAATGATGAGGCAGATAGTTAGGAAATACCGAAGAAATATGTGCTTACGTCAAAATGAACGTAACAAAGCAACACATTATAAAAATAAAAGTATTTGGCTCTCCCTGTAGCTGTTTTCCTGTAACTCGATGTGAATACAACTAATCATGAAAGCAAATATTTTCGCGATTTAGTAAATAGTGTTATTTAAATACGTTGCAAGTGTCAGAATAGCCGAGTTTTGTCTAATTGTTCTATATTGTTTTTACAATTTTTAAATATTACAACGAGCTATCAAGAAGATGAGTGCGTTATATCGGAATCTGAATTACCGACTAATTTGTATGAGAAGGTGCCACTTAGAGACTTTAAAATGATACTGTGTAAAAATAAATACAAAAGTGCAAAATCGCAGCTGGCGGTGCAATATAGAAAAGCGGTGTGTTGTTATCGCTTGTTAAGTTAGTTGCAGTTTTGATAGCATGTGTTTTGTAAACATTTTTAATGGCCTGAACATTTACAAACCATGCTTCTCATATACTATGCGTCTTACCTAAATGAACTACCAAATGACTACAAGATTACGACTGTAACTAAACTCAGAACAACCGTGTTTTCAAATTGTTGGTTTATGTGCAGCTTTAAATTAAGTTTAACTGGGTACAGACATATGTCTATCCTCTATTATTTAAAAAAAATTAATAAGTTTAAGTGGTATAGCTGCTTCGGTATGTAACAGAATTTGAACTTCGCTTCATTTAAATCTAGCTATTAAGAACATTGATTTTTTTTGGTATAAAGACCATAATAATAATAATAATCATTATTATTATTAAAAGATCGGTGCCAGCTTTGATGCACTTTTTTATACATGGTCCATTCGCATTTTTTTTACTGCAGTGTTTCTACGGTCCTAAGCTATCGAAGTCTGGTAGAACGTACTATTGCGACCAAACAGTTTTGCACGGTTTGTTTGCTTTGTGTATGTATGGTTTTATCAGGTGGATTAAAGTCACTCAATTGTCAGTTGTACAACTGACATTCTGCTTTCAAAACTTAAAATTCGGAATCATGTTCTAAGCGAGATCGAAAAAGGCTTTACTATCGCAAAACTAGAAGAGGGATGGTCACTACAACGTGTGGTCGATGAAGTTCGTTGCGGAAAAAGCACAATTTCTCAACATAACCTGAATAAGATAGTGATACGAAAATAACCCCAAAATGTAAAAAAATACAAGCAGTCAGATATACCTACACTAAGCCACTGTGGATAAAACCAAGTAACTAGATTAAGTATCGTGCGAAATTTTTAGGCCGCAATTGTACTAAACCAGAGGAAGTGCAGCCGACATGCCCACTGAATCATTGGAAAGCATTGCAACGCACATGCATTTTAATATGCCAATAAAAAAGAAGAAACTGAGGCGAATTCCATCGCTTGGCGATCAAATCACGTATGGCTGGTCTTACCAAATGCAGCTGCATCTAGGTCGCAGAACGAGGCACGTGAACGGGAAACCGGAACAAAACTGGAGCTGATCAGGTTGGAGAATACCGGAGTAGATACCCTACAGAACCGGCATTTACAATGAAAGTAAAAGTTTAGATAGTGTGTGTATTGGGACTTATATGGACATCAACTTGCTCCGAGGAATGCGTTTTGCAACCCAATTGGAGTGCATTTCGGTGCTTGTTAATGTAGCGCTTCGACTACGCACCTTTTCACTACAGCTGTGGTAAAGGTGTCAATGGGGCTTGGGTGCATTTCGTTTATGGGTGGTATTTAGAACTGGTTCACTGCTAACGCGTTGCTTCGAATACACGCAATGTTTGATTTAATCGTAATTTGAGTAGCAGACTGTATTTAGTCACTTATTTCTATAATAACTCAATTTTTTGCTAACACATAACGTACCGTCGGTGCAGAAGTGGGTCACCCTAACTTGTTGCAGGCAGGTCAATTCGGTAGGCACTTTCGGTTTGATTTATGCAGTTAAAAATTTATTCTTGGCGCAACTAAAATCTGAGAGGCTGTGAAACCATACAATTATTCTTGTTTATATGTAGCAATATCGCGTAGGCGGTTACAACTATTAGTAAACCATATACGAAATGCTTATTGCTTTAATATAAATAAGAGGCAACTCCTCAATAGCCATAAATATTACTAAGGAGTCTGAATACATTTACTCTTATGTACATATACGGTATATTCATTCGAAAAGGTTTTATCTATTCGTCAAGAGTTGTTAGTGGGTAGTGATTCACCTTCTCATTTATAGCTTACTCAATTTTAATATCTTTAGTACTTGTGTTCTATCACATTAAAGCAAATTAACAGCGTTAGTATAGAATCGATGATAAGACGTCATCATGTTATCTCTTTGAATTTTAATAAAAAAGGCTCTGTCTCTGAACCACCTCCACTCTATTTTTATATAACAATTGTTGATGATTTTGTTAAGCTTATGTATTGATACATGCAGATTAGATTGTTTATCATAAGCCCGTTGTCGTTTACTTCTACAACTTTATTTACAAAATTGTGTAGATTAGTATAAATAAAGATGTAAATGAAGATGCAAAATGAGAGTCATAGGTTCAATTTAGAGGGTTTAAAAGATGAATTTATACAATTCTTGTACAAACTGCCTATAAGCACAAATA
This sequence comes from Agriotes lineatus, assembly GCA_940337035.1. Lineage (NCBI taxonomy): Eukaryota > Metazoa > Arthropoda > Insecta > Coleoptera > Elateridae > Agriotes > Agriotes lineatus. The sequence goes on from CALNHX010012002.1 coordinate 9,800, forward strand.
TATTAAAAATTCCATACTCACCTCCTATAAATATGTACAATGAAGTGGTAAATCAGATAAATGAAGCAGCGATAAACACATAAAATTAACGGAATTTGATGGACGAACTGGTATAGGAGACAAAGAATACAAGAATGCTGAGAGGATAAGAACGCAGACACAAGAGATCGTTGATGAAGTTGGTACAAGAGTGAATAATAGCTAAAAACAATCTAATGCAATGGGTGTAAGAAAATAAATAAAAAACTGGGTACAACATTATCTAAGAGGACTTGGATAACAACAGGAAAGAGTAGTAGGCCTAGTAACACTGAAAATAAATAAAAAGACGTCAACAAGTTGATAAACGAATAGAAAATAACACTGAAAATAATTAAAAATCGCCAGTTGCACTAACAAAAATGGAGCTGATTTATTTATAGAAATTTTAATGAATGTCTTCTTTGGGGTTTTACGTGGAAGTAAGTTACCCAAAGAATTGTAAAACTAAAGAGATTGCAGAAGATAGAAAAATTATAGAGGTATAAGCTTAACAAATTCTCTATTTAAATTTTAAGGATAATTAAGAATAAGATTGAAGAAATCTTACAAAGAGATGAAGAACAATCTGGATTTCGACTGGAACACTCTTGTACGGATAATGTATTTTGCTATTTGCAATTTTTACAAATACACTGATATCAGATCGAGAATGTGCATAAACACAATCATAAGGGATACTATTGAAGCAATGGAAGCTAAGGGTCTTCATTACGACGATTGGCTTAAAAAAAACAAAGTGGGAGTAGGATGGGTCTGCTGATTAAACTAGTTTGGTTACTGTAATAAACTCGTGGAAAAAAGTAAATGGTTTTATTGCTTCATACTCTGGCGAACGTTGAAATTGCCGTTCTTTGTGTGCACTTGTTCTACACTTCTACACTTCGGTGCATTGCTTGGGTAACACCTATCCTTGACTATTTAGTTTCTTCTAATTTGAGATCCTCTATATAAGTACCTTTTCATTCTTGTTCTTATATATTTTCTTCTTTCCATTAATTTAAGAGCTGCGCCAGTCAATCATGGTTTCTTTCTACCTCTGTATTGACTGCTTAGGAGGTCCTGGATTCAATTATTGCAGATTTTAGGGTTTGAAAAAAGTAGAGTAAGTTACTAATTGTCGTAAACTAGAATTATTATTAAACTCGCATACCTACCGCAATACAATTGGTTTGAATCGCGATAAAAGTGTTAATACGTTCAAATAACACTATCAAGCTTAATATTTCGTTGAGTTACATAAAGAAAACTTTAATCTAAAAAATACAGAATTGCGGTTGTAACAGTTTTAGAAAAAGCAGCTACTGTATGCTCAGTATCTGTTCTTATTTAATCTACTAAGTTCCATTAGGATTCTTAGAATCACCTGTGAGGATGACCAGACTCTGAAGTGGCTAACAGAGGCAGTGTCAAACCTGCCCACTTTATGGGAGGGCGCCCGTCTGAATGTCGTCCAGGTGGATCGGCTGCCCAGGCTGGCGAAGGCAGCTCTGTGGATTCCAGGGAAACCTGAACCTACGGAGACTGTTATTCGCCGACTGGCAGTGCAGAACCCCGGGATAGGTGTTCGGGACTGGCCCCTCTTCCACACAGCCAAAAAGGAGGAACCCGTTGGCAGACTCCTAGTTTTTGGGCTAAACCAGGAGGCTGAAACAGCAGTCAAAAGTAGAGGTAGTAAACTGCACTATCAGTTTACAACTCTAAAATTAAAAATTCAGAGGCCTGGAGATGCAGTTCCAGACTCCAACCCCTTAAGGCAGGGGGCGTCTACGGATACCCCTAAACCCCTTTCTGTTACAGAGCAGGGTGCGTCCTCGGATACCCCTCCTCGCCAGTAGGAGAGCCGCTGCTACCACAGCAGCCATCCGAAGTAGAAGCCTCACAACTCCCCACCCCCATGGATACTCTTGAGGAGGAAAGGGAGCTGATGAGTATGCTTTTAGGGTCCGGGTCGGACACCGAGGTCGAATAATTTATTGTCGACCTCATGTCCTCCCAACCTGGACTAAACATCATACAAATTAACCTGCAACACTGTCGAGAGGCTGCTGTTACTCTACGCAGACAGCTCGACAGCCAGCAGGACACTGTTGCATTAATACAAGAGCCTTGGATTGTAAAATCTAAGATCTGTGGATTAATTAATCGTAATGGCACTGTTTTTACAGATAGCACCCATGAGAAACCAAGGACGTGCATCTACTGTCCCAAGCATTTACAAGCCTTTGCTTCCCCCCCCCCCCTGTACGCGTGATATTACGGCGATACAGATGAGCTGTAGTATAAACGAAGGGAAGGAAGATGTCATTTTCGCATCGGTATACCTCCCCAGTGACTCAGTTGACCCTCCACCTAGCGCGGAATTGATCGAATTGGTGAACTACTGTGAGAGGAACAACAAAAACCTAATTATTGGCTGTGATGCAAATGCTCACCACGTTTCGTGGGGTAGCAGTGGCATTAACACCCGAGGTAGGTTCTTACTTGAGTACCTAATAAGTACAAACTTAAAAATACTGAACCGTGGATGTGAACCAACTTTTGTCACAACGCGTAGCCAGACCGTGATTGATGTCACTCTGGCCTCTTCAGATATTTCCAATAATATTGTGGGCTGGCAGGTATCACCTGTTGTGTCTATGTCAGACCACAGATGGCTTTGTTTCAAATTATCTGGAACTATAGCTCAACCAAAACAATATCGAAATCCTAGGCGGACTGACAGAATATCTTACAAGACTGATCTGGAAGCTCACCTGGTGAACTCGGTTTTCCTAGAAAAGATTGATCAGGTAGAGGACTTGCAAATCAGTGTAGATAACCTGCAGAACTCGATCCTACAATCTTACGAATCGTCATGCCCCTTGAAAACATCCAAGGCGAATCGCACAACCTCCTGGTGGTGTTCGAAACTCGACAGGATGAAATCAACATTGGGCAAACTCTTTAACAAAGCAAAAAGAACTAGAACTACTAGTGACTGGGAGGCCTATAAAGACCAAAAACGATTATACAAAAAAGAAACCCGCCAGAGACAGAGGGACTCTTGGAAAACGTTTTGTAGTTCCATAGAGTCCCCTGCCTCCGCGGCTCGGTTGAAGAAGATCCTTTCTAAGGATCCAAACCAACAGCCAGGCTGTCTCAGGCGAGGGGATGGTTCTTTTACAACCAAACCCGGAGAGACAGCGGAAGTGCTAATTCAAACACATTTTCCAGGCTGTATTGTCACACCTGACAATGTATGGCCAAAACCCAACATCCCACCTCCCTCAGAGGAGGATTGGAATGTGGCAAACCAGGTCGTACGGGGTGACAAGGTAACCTGGGCTATAAACTCCTTTCTCCTCTTCAAGTCGCCAGGAGTGGACGGTATCTTTCCAGCCCTGCTACAATGGGGACTGGACCTGATGCTTGTTCACCTGGTGCGCATCTACCGGGCATGTATCGCCTTTCGATATATACCGGAGAGCTGGAGAGAAGTGAAGGTAGTTTTTATACCTAAACCAGGGCGTACGGATTATACCCAGGCCAAATCATATCGTCCCATTAGTCTTACATCCTTCTTACTAAAGACGCTTGAGAGACTTTGTGACAGAGAAATACGGGAAAGGGTGCTGGCTTTACACCCATTGCACCCGAACCAACACGCCTATATCTCAGGGAGATCTACTGAATCGGCGTTACATGCTGTAGTGAACCGTATTGAGAGATCGCTAGACAATAAAATGTCCACTCTGGGAGTTTTCATTGATATTGAAGGAGCCTTTGACAAGGCTTCCTTTGAGAGCATTAACTCTGCCTTACGCAGGCATGGTGTGGCACCCACTCTCTGTGAGTGGATAAAACACATGCTTACGATGAGAGCAGTACAATTTAATGTAGGAGACAACTCCATTAGAGGTGTTGTGACGAAGGGCTGTCCGCAAGGGGGGGTTCTGTCCCCACTACTGTGGAATACAGTGGTAGACAGCCTTCTAAGCACACTCAATAATGCTGGATTTTATACTACTGGATATGCGGATGACATCGTCATCCTCATTACTGGCAAGTTCGAGAGCACGCTCTGTAACTTGATGCAGACAGCTCTTCGAATAACGGAAACATGGTGTAATGAACAGGCCCTCTCTGTCAACCCTTCAAAGACAGAAATGGTATTTTTCACAAAAAAAAAAGGAAGCTAGGACCTTTACGTAGACCTCTGCTATTCAATACTTCTCTCAGATTTTCAGACAATGTCAAATACTTGGGAGTTATTTTTGACAGACAGCTGAATTGGGAGAAACATTTAAAAGTTAAAACTAAAAAAGCATGCATGGCATTCTGGCAGTGTCGCCGCGCTTTGGGTAAATCCTGGGGACTCTCCCACCGAATTACCTTGTGGCTGTATACTGCCGTGATAAGGCCCATGCTATGTTATGGAGCACTTGTCTGGTGGCCCAGGGTCAGACAGGCTACGGCAGCAAGTAAACTAGGACATGTGCAACGCCTTGCGTGTCTTAGTTCTACAGGTGCTATACGCTCAACCCCTACAGCCGCTTTAGAGGTGGTTTTATGCCTTCCACCACTTGATCTTTCTGTGGAGAAAGTAGCCGTAAGGACCGCCTTGAGGCTGCGCTACAAAGGGCTGTGGCACACAGCAGGCAGGGGAGGTAGGCATACGCGCATCCTGAATGAGGCCGTCGACAAGATCCCTCTTCTGGACGCTATAGTAGACTACCTCCCTCTACAATATGCCTTCAACAGACAATTTAACGTCTATGAAAATGCCGGGTTTACCCAGCATATAGATATATCCATCTTTACTGATGGATCTAAAACAAAGCATGGAACGGGTGCCGGAGTTTTCTCTGACGATCTGAACCTCCGCCAAAGCATACCACTAGGCAAAATGGCCACTGTCTTCCAAGCGGAAGTAATTGGAATAATGCATGGTGCAAAAGCAATTCTTGAAAGGAAAATCGAGAATCAATGTATATCTTCAGTGACAGTAGAGCCGCTTTACTAGCCCTGGGCAGTTGCAAAATTGCCTCAGGTGTGGTACTGCAGTGCCGTGAAGCTCTCGAGGATATCTCAAAAAATAATGTAGTTTCCCTTGTATGGGTGAAAGGACATGACGGTAACGACGGCAATGAGGAGGCTGATGAGACTGCGAGACTGGCTTGCGGGCAACCTCTCTGGGGGCCAGAACCCGTAATCCCTATATCCCTGACAATATTAAGCTCTATGCTATATCAAGAAACCTTAAACAGCTTCATACGAAGATGGGTTAACATGCAAAGCTGCCGGCAAGCAAGAGCTGCTATTACAGCGCCCTCGCCAAAGACAGCCAAATATTGCTTGCAACTGTCCCGAAAAAACCTTCGATTAGTCGTGGGTATCCTATCTGGACACTGCACTATAAACAAACATATGCACAGGATGGGACTAGTGGACAGCCCAAACTGTCGCGGATGCAACGAGGATGACGAGACACCAGAACACGTTCTGTGCCACTGTCCAGCTCTCGCAAGAGTCAGAGGATCCATGTTGGGGGACTTCTGGCCCGATATGGTCAGAATTAGCAACACTCCAGTTGCGGTTGTCCTTAAGTACATTCAAAGGATTGGATGGCTTGAGTGATACCCAACTTGGAGAGCTGCTGGGAGGTAGCACAATGGGCCCACTTAATGCGGCCTAAGTGCATGTGAGGTAACTCACCCTCCATTTTTAATCCCGAATCCAGAATCCAGAATCCATTAGGAAACACATCTGGTTTTTCTCAGAAAATGATTAGAATAACATAATTAAAGACACATCAGATCTGTTTAGTTATAAAGGTTACTATGTGTGACCAAAACATAAGAATACAGTTCATACAAGTGGGCAATAATATTTCTTTTGATTTAATTCACGTGTTCTATATTGATTTCCATATCTAGTAATTTGTTTATTCATCCATGTGTGTAAATAATTTTATACTAGTTTGCTTTCGTCCACTTTTTAAGAATTTATATCTTCTAGGTAAAATTGAGACTTTAATATACAATATCTTTAGGTATTAAATTGATGTACTTGTTTTAGTTTATATAAATTTAGAAATGTGTTGATAACGATACCTATAAATTGTTTTTAAATTATTATTATTGCCATTATTACTGCTTTTCCAAGTGTATAGCATTACCGCCAGCGTAAGTAATTTATTTGTAGATTCGACTGTGACTCTAGTCTTATGCGCGAAGAGATATGGCGACAGCATTTCAAACATTCAAAGTCTCCTACGAGGTTATTGCATCTTCTGTTGCTAATTCGCGGACCCGAGTAGTGATAAATTGCTTTGTACCATGGTGTGTCAATTGCTCCCAATGTTCTTCTTCCCAGGAGAACGGCCTTATATCGGTTCAAGTGACCCCCGTAACTTCTTCCCTCAAGCAATTCCCATAAAGTTTCAGGTATTCGATTTTCCGCCGTATAGACTATGTGGCCCGTTCACCTTAAGCGAGCTCTTGACACTAATAATTACATCCATGGTGCTGAAATTGCTTTTATTCAGTACATTCGCATTGGAGACGTAATGATACTATCGCCTTTTTATGAAAAGTCGTAACTGTCTTTGCTGAGCCGTTTATAGGGCTGGGATGAGCAAACGTCGTCCAAATTCACTGCCATAGAGCATGGATGCTATAACAATCGTTCTATATGTATATAGTAAGCTTTGTTGAAAAACTTCAGTCCTGCCTAATCCTATGTCTACCACATGGGTCCAGTGGTCCTTAAATTAATTTATAAACCCGCTTATTTTGGTATTATTTAACTTAGAAGCGTGTTATTTTGTGACTTTGTTAATATAGGCCTTATTATGTAGGTATGCATTAAAAAAATCTAGTTTTCATATCGTATTTTCACTCACGCACTTGCTCTTACTCACACAAATACTTTCATCAACTACCACCAGGGTCCATTGAACCCAACAATGTTACTGTTACACACATTTTCAGATTACTAGTAATATCTTTGATAAAACCTTATATTTTTGTGTTAGTCTTTATTGCATACTTCTAGAAGAGAACTGTACCTTTGGAAACATAGGATTACCCTAAATTTGTACGTAAGCTATTCAATTTTTACTGTTACTATCAAGTTACACTGACTTCATTGTTTTTACTTCTAAATTTTGTATGGGTAAGTGCTATTATGTTGTTATTGCTATTATTGTTATTATGTTTATTTATTTATAGTGTTTTGGTTTAGCTTTTTTTTGGTACTCTTGAACATGTGAAATCGCAGGCCGCTGAGACCTAAATATTTAACCGCTATTATAGAAGATTAGAAGAAATGAGTGATATCAAATTACGTTTCCCCTGACGATGGAGGGGGGGGGGGGGCAGTGATATAGTAAATAAGTCTGGACAATCTGAGACTAATTCAAGTGACTCTGATGAAAACTTGAAAGAAGATAAAGCTGGTCCTGCACTGCATCTAATAATGAAAACAACAAACACGTATAAACAAAATAGTGAAATAACATGGCACGTAAATCCAATTTCATTATCAGTAGGAAGGTGATGTGAGCACAGCATTTTACGTGATAGATCCTACACCTTTTGCAAATCGAGAAGTGGACACCATTGCTTCTTCTCTTTTCATTTATTTTCGAAGCCCGTTGTTATATATTACTATAAAATGGACAAATGCCGAACTGTGAAGCAAAAAACTGGTTGCAGCAGATTGCAATAATATATAATGCGAGTATTGCAATTGACAATGCCCTCGAAAGGCGCATTAGAAGATCTGAAAATACACTGCAACCAATACGAGAATGCTTCGAATTGTAGAAAAAATACTTATAAGAAACATATATTCCGAATTGATTTATGATGACAGTCGAAGAACAATTAGTAACGTTCAGAGAAAGTGTCCATTCAAACAATAGATCCTTGGAAACTTGGAAGATATAATATGAAAACATGGGTAATATGTGACAGAGTTACATCATATGCATGGAAGTTGGAGGTATACACAGGCAAAGTAAGAAATGAACGAGAAAAAAACAAGTTAAGATAATAGTCCAGAGGTTGTTGAAAAATAGAAAAATCGGATCGAAATGTTACACGTTTTTATATCATATAATGTGGCTGAACACAGAACGTTGGCAACAATTGGCATACTGAGAAAAAATAATCCAGAGTTGCCGTTTCGTTTTGTAATTTTCAAAAATCGCCCAACCGTTTACAATATTATTTGGCTACGAGAACGACTAACTGGACAACGGGATGAAAAAGAAACCTGAAATAATATTGAACTACAACAGCACCAAAGATGGCGTAAACACAATGAACAAATTAACTAGATCTTATATCGTGAAACGTCACTAAGGTGGTCGTTTGGGGTGTTTAGTAATATGATTAATATCAGCGTAATGGATTATATATTCTTTGGATGTCACTGAAAACAAATATCGAGTTGAGATTTAAAAAAAGAAGTTTTATTATAAAGTTGGGATAGCACTACCGCAATTAAAAAAAGTTAGCGAAGAACCGTCGAGAAATATGGAGAGTCACACAGAAGCTCCAAAGAAAAACTAGAACCAAATATGCAAAATGTAAAAAAAAGTGATGTATAATATAATTTTTGAGTTGATTGACTTTCTTTTAACTAATGGGTCCGATCAACGGACCCACCACGGTATCATGCAAGTATTTTTATCGGTAGACTTGGGGTTAAGGAAGGCATGCTCTTTAGGTCTCCAAAATTATTTTCTCTACTTTCCCTAATTCATCTCCGTTTTCAGTAATCATGATATCCGTATTATAAGGAAGATATAACTTTGGTTTCTTCGGTGTTTAGCTGTTCTTCTTTTTCTTTCTTTTATTATAGGCCAGTGGCCTGTTTTAACCAAAAAGTGCTTCTATGAGCCGCATTTGCTCTTAGGCCGGGTAGTAAATGGATAGTCTTGCCCGTCGAAGTGAGTTTCCTTGTTAGGAGTTAAAGATTACCACAGGCGTTAGCATGGTAACCGGGGAGCGTAAAATTTTAAAATTCTGTTCTATTAAACTAATTCCAATGCTCCTTTCGGTAAGTTTACATTCTACGATAATACTAATAGCTGCATGAAGATGTTAAATCCTTGTTTGACTCCGGTATGAGTGGGAAAAGGTCAGATAGTTTCCCGTTGTGTATTATATGACCCTTGATTTATTATTTTGATGGAAACTCTTGAAAATGCTGTAAAATGTATCTAGTATGCTGAAATCTTTTATGATGTTCCATAATGCGTCTTTGTTGATGAAATCGAAGTCTTTTAATAGATCAATAAAGGCTATCGCAGAATCAGAGTTATGCTCAGTGGCTTTCTCTTGCAGCTGTCTAAAGGAAAAGCATCAGATGGGGCACGATTTGAAAGAAGCTATTTTGCAAGCCTAGGAGTATTTTTTTCAGCGATAGATAAGAGCTATAGTCCTCTGTAGCTTTCACACAAAGATGCATCAGCCTTCTTCTGCAATATATTTATGTTTCAAATCTTGTGGTATGTTCGATTGTCCATATTAAGCCAAAAATGGTACTTAAATATGAAATTATATCAGACTGCCTTCAGGGTCTCTGCTGAAATTCCACCACATCAAGTTTCTTTGTTATACCGTATTTCTTCTTGTAGTCGTTAAACATATTGTCTTAATGTAATATGTCTTCGTAATGCTCTTCCTAGCGATTTCAGATTTTCTCCTGCTCTTTTAGTATGATATCGTTTGTATCACTAATATGGCGTATATTGACTTAGGTGAACAAATTACTTTAACTACCTGGACAATGTTTCAGTAATCATGGTGATCATCGTATTTTTTATTGTTCTTGCTTTTTCAGGCGACCATTATTTTGTATATTACTTAAGTCACGCCTCGTGGTTTATTTCGTATTGTTGAAGTTGGTTTGTTTTTCTGGATTATTGGGATCACCGAAGCAAATTCTAAAATATCTTGAACAAGTTGACCATCCTCATAGAATCAGTTTTCATATCTTCTCTTTTCTGTACATCTCATTAAGGATTGGGTATCTTCACTTATACAATTTCTAACTGTTCTACCATTCATCGGCGCCATCTATCGCTTGTGTAACTATCGCGTAACATTGAGCTTGTCTCGGATTGCGGTTGCAGCAAAAAAGGTAAATTAGTAAAAATGGTTGGACCCGAAAGTAATAGTTCAGCAGATCTCCTAGTTAGTGGTACAGATTTAAATTCACGGTTACTAGTTACTACTGGAGTTATTTTACACATAACCTCAAAATTCCATATGCTCCTCTAATGAATTTACTCTTCGCTCATATCATACGTAGTTCCAAAAGTAAGCGTTTTGGGAAGCAAAAATAAGTATGTGATTAAATGCGTAATTAAAAATAGCAAAATGCTGTAATAAACTCATTGTTAAAGGTAATATAAAAACTTATTTACAAATATATGTGCCCCATAACTATTTCCTAAAAAGCAAACTCCTCGAGGGTTCATGCGACGCTATCCATTCATGTAAAAGATGATTTTCAGGAAAGAAGCAACATACTGTAGTATGACCAAGCGGTTATTTCATTTAATGAAACGTTTACATTTTTCCTGAATCGCCCAGTTGCACCAAAACTTTACAATTTTTTAAGATATATTTTGCAGTAGATTTAGCATTTCTAAAATGCAATGCTTGCTGCAGTTATGGAAGTATGAAGTATAATTTTGGAGACTTCCGCTGTTATAATACGAATTAATTAAAAACCAGCTTAGCAAAATCTGTCAGTTATGAGCAGACATTCAGATAAATTCCGAGTAGCCAAGAATGCGGTAGCTCTAGAAACTTATTTATAATCCTTAATTACATATAAAAAATTCAGCATTATAGAAATTAAACCACATCGTCAGCATCGGGTTGCGTAACGCAGACGTGGAATACTTTAAAATAGAACTCAAAAGGCAAAGTTGAACATGATCTGACAGGTACCTTGATCACTCGCTGTTAGGCCTGTCAATCTACAAACATTTCAATTTCCACTTCTGTCTGGGAGACTTTCGAATGCTCGCAATTTGGGCATTTAAGAGGTCAAGTTTTTACGTGCTGCATTTAACAGGTGTCAGCTTCGCAATTTCTCTTAGTACTTGCTTGATCTACATACCTGTTCTATTGTTTTGTTTCTGAACGGGTCTTATCCGTCGCATAAGATATGAAACACGGAGTTTAATAAATATGTAGTACTGTTTATATTAATTGAAACAGTAAACAGTGGTCTACCTGACGTAGGTGACAGCCCAAAATGTAAAATTTTTCGAAAAGTGGAAAACTGGGGTACCTCATTTGCCTGCTGTTATGTTTAAAATAACTAACACATTTACTTTAAAAGCACCATTTTTTGGAATTTATTTATTAATTAATTTCATTGGCTTAATGGTTTTTGTCTTTCAATGGTTTTTCATAAATGACTATAAAAACCTGTATACAAGTTCTTCAACAAACTATAATTGTCATTCGATTACTAAACAACTATGATTAAGAAATAAGTTTCCGAGAACTTAATTTATTCACAAATGGTACAAAACTAGTACTAGTACATAGCACATAGCCACCTAATAACAAAACGGTTGAAGTTTTTTATAAAAGACATCCAATCATAGCACACAGGATGATATCTTCACTCAGATTAATCAGCGAAAATATCAAGTACAACCGGACGCCTACGCTTGCTTCATAGACTTGGAAAAGGCGTTCGACAGGACACCAAGGACAGAGGACACATTATCTGAGAGCTCTTACGAGAGAGCAAAATAAAAAAAAAAACTAAATAGCTGTGATAAAAAATATGTATGAGGAAAACTGGAATTGCGAGAATATGAAACACGGACTCCCAAACCTATGAAATCACCGAAGGCGTAAAACCAGATGGAGTTTTCAATTCTCTATTGTTCATTATTTTAATGGACCGCCTAATAAATGAATTCCGCAAAAAAAAAACAAAGAAACTCCAACTAGGTTTCAAAAAAATGCAGCCAGTAAAAATATCAGAATGTGCAGAATATTGCAAATATGGAATGCAGCACTAGAAGCAAAAAGATAAAAACCAATTTAAACAAAATCAGAGCAATGGCAATATTCAGAGAAGAGATGCCGCTAGATGTGAAGTTAAAAAATGAGAAGATTAAACAAGTAAATAATTTAACTATCGTGTGTTAAAAAAAAACTCATTCGCAGCATGCCATGATCAAATTGAAGTTTGTCGTCACTTGATACATACCCATTGAAGCAAATAAACTATCATAAATAAGAAAGAACTAAATTACGTCTTGATCTTCAACTATTTTCCTAAAAGTATACAAAACACTTAATAAAAACAATTTGTATTGGTTGCTATAATTAATACACTCGTTGTTGTGTAAATGCCATCTTATTTACCTTTTTGCTTGATACAAGTAAACTTAATGCAGTGTAAACTTTTGCATGTAACAGTGACAAATGTTTTCATAAACAAAACGCAATCTGACATTCACCTACAGACTATGTTAAAACATGACTAGATTTTCTATCTTTCTTTCCAAGGCCTACCCTAAATTAGTTTTTTTGGAACACACGATACCTTGGTGCATGGATACACAACAAAGGGTAGTAATATGAAACAAACGTATGCAGCAGAGTTAATGGAATGGAAAAATTATACCACGCCCTGAGCAGAGGTTTCATCAAGAAGGAGATCACAAAAGCAACAAAATTAGTGGTTTAAAGGCACAAGGGTCATAATAACATAGAAAAGAACCAACCTCAACATCTTCATGTAGAAGAGGATTCAACTACGTCTGTATGTATGTATAAGCGATTTGAGGAGTATATGATGATAGATCATTATTTGACGAGATCAATGTCTAGGGAGAGATTAAAAAAGATTAGAACAAATCCAGGTGAACGCGGAGAGAAATTTGACGTAAAACTATTAAAATACGAGTAGATACTAAATGCAACAGACGGAATCACTAAACACACACGAAATAAGCATATGTTCGAAGTTTAAAGATGTTATCCGCAGTACGACAAAACACGAGTTAATTTATTACAGAAATCAACAAATAGAAAAAAATAAAATTATAAGAAGAGTCGGTTTAAAAGACTAAAGGAAATGTACGAACATATGTGTCCCAGGATTTAGTTTACAAGAGCGAAAGAAAATTTTTAGTTTTACATAAAAATGTGATAGGAATTAAAATTCTTGCTTGGTCTGAAACTAGCATCTCAGTTATTAAAACTTTGATTTATTTATACAGGGTGTTGGCAAAATCAAAAATTTTTAAATCTTATTTTGACACTTAATTAGTTACTATTTGCCAAAAAAATTAAAATTACATTTAACAACATTAAATAAAAATAACATCATTCAAACAATCCCCCACCATTTTCTTCACACAGTTCAAGCCTGGTACGGAACTTCTGAAAGCTGTTTTGGATTTCTTCAATAGTTAGCTATATAGTTAGCTATATTCAGCAACTAAATGTTGTATTATTATTATTATTATTATTATTATTATTGATGCAACTGCCTCTCGTATGCGATTTTTTAATTTTCAGTATAATTTTTTAATGGTCGGTTGAAAACAATTTGTTTTAATAGTCGCCATAAATAAAAATCAAAAATTTTCAGGTCAGGACTTCTTGGTGACCATAAAATTGGTCCATTCCTGCCGGTCCATCTATCTCCAAACTTTAAATTTAGCCAATCAGTAACATTGCAAGAAGAATGTGCCGGACAACCATCCTGTTGAAAATACATTGAATTTCGATATTGCTCAAGCAATTCATTTAAATTACCGTTAAAAATATTTTGTATCATATCCAGATAAGTAAGTTGATTTACATTGTTTTCGAAAAAAACATAGTCCTGGTACAAAATGGCACACCAAACATTAACTTTCTTAACATATTCTCGACTATTGAAAATGCGAAAATGGGGATTAGTATCACTTCAATATCTAATATGCTGTGATGTAACTGTCCCATTTGTAGAAAATGTTGCTGTTGATGCAACAAACAACGCATAGCGGAAAACACACTGTGGAAACAAAAAAGTCAAAAAATTATATCAGAAGAAGGAAAGATGCTACAGATGACAAGAACCCTTCTCAGAGCTCTCAAATAGGATGAGTGGATGAGGCACACACCAAAGCCGGAGAAGAACCATTTGTAAGAGAGATGTATTTGCTAATGAGAGATATCTAGAAAGTATTAGCAGTAGTTGTAGTAGTATTAGAAGTAATACAATAATAATAGTATTAACTATAATAATAATAATATGCCATCTGCGAAAATCAGCAGTACTACAAATCTGCCATGTAGACCGAACATTTTTCATTACAAGATAAAGTGAATTGATTTCCTGTAGTAGAGAATTCGGTATAACCTCCAAACCGTAAAATTAAATACAATAATAATAATAATAATAATTGACAGAAGTGCGACCTTCACCAGCTCTTATATCTATAACAGGACTTGTTACTGAAAGATTGAAAAAGTCGTTTCAAGAACTATCTCTCCCAGAAGACCTTACAAAACAGATGAAATCCTCCTCTACAACTGCTAATCATTACTACCGGGTAAAAATTCGAGGGAAACAAACAAACATAATAATAATAATAATAACTTTATTCATTTTGTGTCTATTTACAAAAACGAATCGCAAGGAGAGGTTCAGCAAACGTTGCTCTACCACCCAATCTTGTACAAAGTAATTTATATCATTACAACTTACAGCCTAATGAGTTTCGTGTATTACCGCAATATCAATAAACATAACAACTACAAAAACTACAAAAAATTGCGACTATGTTATCTCGGCAGACTAGCGAAAATAGAAGAAGGAATCAACGTAGACTTTGCAGAGAAATAAGATGCATTCTATATTTTCTCTTGAATGCAACAAAGTTTAATAAAAAGCATTCAGGTTTAAGTGAGTCAATTACTTGAAACATTTCATAAGTGCAATAAGATTTATATTTTTCAGATGTAAGGCGAAGATTCATATTGAAATTAACATTAAGTGAAACAGACCTAAAATGCATATTTGAATACAAATAAGCATTCGTCTATTGTGTGTAGACAACCTGCCCGCATCTTTGAGCTTATGTGACACACTACCTTCATTCATAATTAAGGAACTATTCGATAGCCATCCTAGATGAAAATAATTTTTGATCATGCTATATATAATTCTTTCAAACTCTTGATTTAGGGAAAACACAGTTTTATTACTCTAGTGGTTTTCATCCTCGCTGTGAATTAGATTGCTCTAATCCAACAGCCACAGTCGTTTTGCTGTTTAGAATACTTTACACTTTACAAAGGTGGCGTAGGAAAAACGTAATGTAAAAGACCAAACCTTTTTGTTAAGTATTCTCTTTATTGTTGATAAATCGATAGTTTGAAATTTCTTGAATTCTCAAGGCGATATCTCAATTTTGTTTCGATATTTCACAACTAAAGTTGTAGCAATCCTTATATGTAGACGAGAAGAGAATTCTTCATCTCGAGCTGCTATATATTCATGAAGTTAAACCTTTGAATCTTCTGAGTGCTTACTTACGAGGAGGTATTGATGTCTTTTTTTTAAGTGATTTTATTTGTCGGTTTAGCATCAATGCGCTACACAACAATGGTAACACGAGGCAATATGTGACACTTTAGTTACATGTGGGGTTTATGCATATCCAAATTATCACAAAGTTAATACACTAAAAGTTTTTATTACAAAATAGTCTTCTGTTTAGTTGCTATCAGTAACTGTAGAGTCTTCTAACGATAAGAGGCAGTTTGGTGGTAGTCTTTTTGTTTTAAAACGCGTCATTGTTCGTTGTTTTGAAGTTTTGCAAAATAGTTCTTAGCACTCACAAGATTAAACTCTTTTATTGCAAGCACTGAAAGCTCTTCGTGTAGCTGTCCGTTTCGTACAAACCACGCTGCATTTCATATTCTACGTAGCACTTTATATTGGTTTTGGATGTCTTCCCCACAACAGGTTTGCATACGTTAGGATTGGTCAAATTAGGCTTTTGTATAACAGAGTATTGATGTCTAGTTAGCCTAGGATAAATTGGGGTATCGTACAATCATTAGGTACCGTTATTTGAAGAGGTTTAAATCAGATTTACAAAGATATATGATGAATGGTGATCAATGCCCTTCATATGCGACTATGAATGATTGGATTACATAATTAGAAAGAGTTCAATTTCCGGTTGAAGATAATAACAGATCACGAAGACCGATTTCTGTGTCTACTCCCGAAAATATTCATGCTGTTTACGATATAATATTATCAGACCCTTGAATTGTGAAACGAATATCTAAGACACTGAATATTTTCTATGAACTCTTCCACCACATACCTTACGTCGATGTGAATATGAAAAAAGTCTGCAAACTGAATTCCCAAATCCTCAAAATCGAGCAAAATGGAAACATCGTTCCAGTCTGCACTGTTTTGAAGAAGATACTGACTTCTTAAGCCGGGTTGTTACAATAAATGAAATATGGGTACATTTCTAGGACACAGAAGAAAAACAGCAGTCGATGGAATGGAAGCACTCTGGTTCGCCAAGCCCTAAGAAGTTTCGTGCACAAATATTTGCAGGAAATATTCTTGTCTTAATTTTAGGGCTAAGCGTGGGGTTATCATAATTGATTACTCTATAAGGGTAAAGCAATAATTGAACAATATTAGTCTACATTACTGACCTCTACGAGAAGAAGTAGTGGAAAAAAGACGTGGAATGTTGGTCAAAGGTGTCTTGTCTTTGACAACATACCTGTACACAAGTCGCAGATTCCATGAATATAATTTGTGACCTAGGGTCAAGGTTCAATTTACTCGAACACGCCCTTATTCACCATATCTTTCTCTCTCGGGCTATTATTTCGTCCATTAAATGAAAGAATTTGATATAATGTAAATCTTCTTCTAAATAAAAGCTAATAGAAGTTGTGGAAGGCTAGTTTGTAGAGCAAGAAATTTTTTTTAAAAGGTTTGGTGGCATTGCAGATTCGTCGTAATAAGTGTGCTACATTAAAAGGAGACTATTTTGAATAATAAAATATTTTAGGTTTGAAAATTTGTGTTCTGCTATAGTAGGCTAAAAACATATCAATAGACCGTCGTATCACCTACACCTAGAGAGTATTCTAGTGTATCCAGTATGATGTTGAATAACTACAGGTTGATCTTTTATATTTAGAATTAGTACCAAGAAAGGGTTATTTAAATTTAATATTTACCTTTCCTCCTCTGGACAGATATGATCTCCTTCGAGGCTTGCAGACGTGCACCCTGCGGTGCCGAGAGCCACCAACATCAAAAGCCACATTCCTGCTCAGGTCCGTATCAGCTGCTCTTGGGGCCCCCTAAACAACATTCATTGCGTTAATGCAGAGGCCAAAAGTAGGAGATACAGGATGTTATAAATAAGGGGGCTCTAGAGCGGGTCAGCATTTCCAAGGATTCGCGCTGCAACCTACATGAGAAATTATCGCTCCGAAGATGAAGCAATGGCCGAGATCGTTCGAAAATCTGATTTTGAAGATTTTTGCAACGCGTCGGCTTATTCAAATTATGAAACTATATCCGTGTCAATGCTAACTGCAATCCCGTCGCGCCGCTTGCTAATTTGCTAGCATTTAAAGCGTTACCCAAGAGGGCTGCAGAGCGCGTTACATAAAATTTCGACATTTCGGCGCATCTCCCTGTTTGGTGGAAGCGCCGGTAAGAGCTGTACCAACGAAAGCAAAAGTGGCGCCAAGTGTGTTCTAAAAAACCGCAACTTTCTAGATCACTGCCCCAGGCCTGGTCTCGTTTAAATTTACGTACGGCCAGACTGTGATTAAAAGCTTGTCGTTTTATCTCATTACTGATTTCTTTGCGAAGTTGCGTAACCATCCCGCGTTTATATCCTATTTATTTAATTATAATTTGTTTTTATGGGAGTGAGTGCGTGCTTCAGCGAATTCCGGCCGCGAAAGTTTCATTGATAACGACTCTAGTTGTTTATGCTTTCTGTTTTGCCTGAATGTGGAGTACTACTACTCAATTGCTTAATTACTTCAATTATTTATTAATAGATGCCCTAAAAAGCTACTGAATGAATTTATTAGTCCTTGCAAGATAGATAGGTGTTTGCGTTAAGATTTATATTGATTTCTATAGAATTAGTGCTGGTGAACTGAGCTGAAATGTAACTTGGGTTATGGATGAGGTTTTCTGAGAACAAAACCCTCTGTTTGTTGTTCGATTAACAGGATCCTAGTTAAGTTTTCGGCAAATAAATACGTT
>CALNHX010012003.1:0-28129 GCA_940337035.1 Agriotes lineatus
GTTGGCCGTATCAGCGCAATTAGGGCGCAATATAAAATAATTTGTTGCGAACTCGGGCCATTAATATGGAAAACAGGTGCCACGGTCGTAGGAAACACGACTTTTCTTTTTGCCACGGCCTTAATTATGATTTATGCCCGCTCTCGCGCTTTTCCCGGCCGCGGAAACGCGGACGAGAATTGACGTACGAGGGAGTATCAAATGTAAACGCAATTTCATTCATAACCAAATGCAAATATTATTTTTGAGCATCATCCTTTTTACCTCTTTAGAGAAAACCGTTTCTGCCTATTGATTGAACTATCTATGTTCAAATGTTATTTGTATGAAGGTTGACCATGGAAATTTGCTCAATTTAGCTGTGCAAAATTACTTTGAGTTGCTAAATTTATTGGAGGTTATACAGGTTATACGAAAAAATAAAAAATACGGTTCTGGTCATGTGCAACTTAATAACAAAAATCCAAAGTCAACCTTGTAATATAGCTTTGTACCGAGATATTACAAGTATCCTTTATCAGAATATATTCGTTATCATACCACACTAGTTGGTCGCCAATTAGTAATATTACCATTTATCAAGATACTGTAAAATATACCACTGTTGATATACCGGGTGGTTGGTCATAGCTCTGAACATAGGCAATTTAAATGGCTTATCACGGTTATGCATATTCCTGCTCACCATTTTTATGGAAAAACATTGTAGTGGTTCTAATAAAGTGCATAATATTCCACGTCGTTTGATTAAAAGTTAGTAATTAATGATAAATTTATTATGTTAATATAATTTAGACATTCCCCTCACTTATACTTTGGGAATATCTAAATTTGAAAATTAATATTTTTATGCACAATTAACATTATCCAATAACTTTTTAAATACACAACGCCGAAAATTATTCTCTTTAATTTAGTACCAGCACCATTTTATTCCATAAAAATGGTGAGCAGGAATTGCATAATCGTGATAAGCCATGTAAATTGCCTATGTTCAAAGGTATGACCAACTACCCGGTATAATGCTTGTTTGGTGATGTACGAGGTACGTACCAGAATTGCGTGCCGTTTGCTTGTATTTCAGTAAGTAGGCTGGGTTAATGCGCAAATGTCATAACAAATGAAACCTATATATGTTGTCTTTGGAATGCCAAAGCGCGTCACTAGCACTGTAATATTACGAAAGTTACTGCGTGTTCAACTTGAAGATTGACTTTGGTGTGCCTTAAAAAATGAATTTTAGTGTAGACGAGCAAAGAGCGGTGATAAAATTTTTATCAGCACGTGCCGAAAAAGCGAGCGAGATTCATCAGCAGCTCAAAGATGTTTGTGGGGACACTGCTCTCGCTGACAACACCGTTCGTAAGTGGGTAAGAGAATTTAAAACAGGCAGAAGGTCAACCAAAGACGAGCCGCGTTCTGGAAGGCCAATTTCAGCAGTGTCGCCTGGAAACATTAACAGAATCGAAATTTGATAATGGAAGATCGACGGCTGACTATTAGAATTGAATGAACGTACAGGCTTCTCTCACGGTACTATTCAGCGAATTTAACAGATCATTTAAAGGTTAGCAAGGTTAGTGCACGCTGGGTTCCTCGCATGCTTTCTGACGAGAAAAAACAGGCTCGAATGGACGTTGTCAAACCTTATTGACAAGAAATCGAGCAAGTCGGAATACTTTTTTAAATAATGTGATAACCATGGATGAAACCTGGATACCGTATTACAATCCTGAAACGAAACGCCAATCAAAACAGTGGAAACACTCAGATTCTCCCCCACCAAGAAAATTCAAGCAAGTGCCATCAAACAACAAAGTTCTTTATGCCATCTTCTGGGACAAAGCAGGTCTAATTTTAGCACATCCTGTAACCTAAGGGACATACAATAACTGGCGAATATACACGTAATCTTTTGCGTGATGGTTTGCTGCCGGCAATCAATAAACTCCGCCCTCATCTGACTGGTAGAAATTTCATTTTGCACTGGGATAATGCTCCACCGCACAAAGCCCAAATTGTTACAGATTTTCTTTTAGAAAATGGAATCGAAACCCTCATTCACCCCCCGTATTCGCCAGATCTAGCGCCTAGTGATTTTTGGCTGTTTTCAAACCTTAAGGATTCGCTCCGAGGAGTCAGTTTTTCCTCACGTTCTGCATTAGGAAGTGCTATTTAAGTACTTCAAAAGGACTCCTGCAGAAAGGTTCATAGAGTGCTACGAAAATTGGATAAAGCGTTGGGAATCATGTATGAATAAGGGAGGGGCTATGTTGAAAAATAATAAATAAATTTTCCTTATCACATAAGTAGTTTTGATTTTACAGCACAACGGCACGCAATTCTGGTACGTACCTCGTATATGAGAATTTATATTGTTTCTATCACAATATGAAAAAACTAACTTACCTTTACTATAGAATACTTCAATTCATGAAGGCTTTATACTAGTGATGGGCATAATCGGATGATTTTAATAATCGGAATGTTCCATTTCGGAATGTTTATAAAATCGGAATATCATCCGATTATTTTACATTCCGTAAATGCAAGCATGAGAAAACGAGCGAAACAACAACAAGCGAAAGGAAGATGAAGTGCGTGCAAATTTGCCTCGCGCCTTAAGCCTTTATCTGCGTTGGCATCTCTTGTTTGGGTTTGCAGGACCGCCAGTAAAACAATTTATGAGTTTGAGTCGCACAGTGGCATATAAGAGGAAATAAAATATTTTTTCAAATTATTACAGTAGTCACCTTAATAGACTTTCGGAAAATGGTAGTGATATTTTAAAGATTAATGGCACATAAAGTACATAATAGATAGTATAAAACAATACATGAATTAGAAGTCTGTAAGTTGTACTATCTAATAATTAATCTATGAAATACCACTGCCATTAGTGCCATTCACCAGCATATAGCAGTCAAGCGAGTCAACACAACATTCCGTTCAGTTCAAATTGGCATTTTGTTTTCTCATTTTGTGTTCCGAATAGTAAAATAATCGAATTCCGAAAGTTCCGAATTTTGTGCACCGAACAGTAAAATAATCGAATTCCGAAAAGTTCCGAAACGTTCCGATATAATCGGAACCTTCCGATTTTTTGAACAATCGGAAACTTTCCGATTATTCATTCCGGATAGGCCCATCACTACTTTATACATCACAAGAAACGTATCTCATTTTGACTTTTCTTGCCATTTAAAAATTGACATTTAACTTATGTCAAGCTAAAATTACTTATAACCACGATTAACTTTACTGAAGCAAGGAGCCCCTTTTTCATCAGCTGAATGAATGTGTTAATATTAACTATCTTCCTTATGGCCGGTTCTACAAACCAAGGATAAAGTTATCCGGGGAATAAATACCCTAGAAACGATTGTTGTAACAAAGGAAACTATGACAATTATACCTCGGATTGCTTATTATAGGTATATACTTGCATTGTAGAACCGGCCCTTATACAAACTTTTATTTATTAGACAGCTATTATAAGCAGTATTATATTAAAAGTAGTTTCCAATAAATTCAGGTACCTTCAAAAATATTTCCCTTTAAACGAGGTTAACGATAATACAATGCAATACAATGTGTCAGATTACATAATCTCAAAATACGGTGAAAACTGTCAGGTATGGTCAACCAAAGATTAAGTAAAACGTCAAGAAATTATACATTTATACGGGCCTCGTTAACTAAATCCACATTCGTGATTAAAAGTTAAATTTCAGTGCCTTAGTATACAAATTACTATTTCTACTATATCAGCAGTAAAGAAGGCATAAGTTGTCATTATGAAACAATAAAGAAGCCGACCTGCGATTAATTAATAAAATTGATCGATGGTAGCAAAAATCGCAGATCAACCCCCCTACAGTTTATACACCACGGCAGCTCTGAAAACTCTTTACTCACCGCGATGGCCCTAACTAGCTCAAATTTCGGCGACCTTGGATCGTAGGTTCAAATCATCAGCTGTGTACCCTGGAATGTCTTCAAAAAAAAAAGGAAAGGAAATGGACGCCAGAAATCAAAAGCATTCAAATAATAAGAGGAAATAAACTGCAAGTGACTAGCGTTTAATTAGTAAATAATAAAAAGTCTTTAAGTGTCAGTAATAAATAATCAGGATAATTAAAATGCAAATAATGTTATAACAAAATTGTGTACGTAAACTGAAGGTTGCGACACGCATAAAATTAAAAACCCCTTTCGGGTTATTTTAATAACTTTAACAACAAATTATTCGTGGGGTAAACTTATCACAGTCATTTAATAAATCCTTCTGTTTAGGCTATTGAAAATAAAAAAGCGTGACTGTACCTTTTACAGAGGGTCAATACACATCAAAATAGGAACTTTAAATACTGAGCATAATTAAATATAAGCATAAAAATTCAAATGTAAAAAGCAAGAGCATGTATGAAATTGAACATTACATGTTAATAATTGCGGAACGTGTGAATTTAAATTCCCAATAATTACTGGTTTAGAATGTATAAAAGTAAAATCCAGGTATTGAAGATAATTTGAGATTTAATCCCGGAGTAGCACTAACTAACCTCGCTTCTCCAACGCTCATAAACGGCTAACAGGCAAACGCCGGCCGGGGTAGCTACACCCTTCGGTTCAAAATAAGCTGGTCGTAAATTGCTACCATAATGGACGAAATTGCCGTGGATGCAAATTATAGCAAAGGCACCCTCGAACGGCAGCAACTAAGCAGAGCGCCAGCAGGTGTCGAAAATGCGATAAGGCTAGCGGCTTGGCCTCCGAGAAAAACTCGTGGTTGAAACTGGTAATAAAGAGCTAAGAAGAAATGTAATTACTATGGAGAAAATAAAACAGAAAAACGCCATCGTACCTGATCATAATCAGCCCTAGGAAACACACACTGCTCATTAGATTAATTGAGCGCACGTAATTTGACTTGAACAAACATAATTCAACCACGCCGGTCACGGCGGGCCAAAAATAGCAAGTGCGAGGTACGAACAATTCGAGCCCAAAAGAAGGCTCGCACTCTGATAAGAGATAGCGCGGGTTGAGAGTTCATCGCGCGAAAGAAAGAACTCGAACCAGGTACAAAATGCGCTGGTTTGGAAAATTTAAGAATTTGAAATGCAAAGGATTTATAATTCAACTAAAAATATACAGGTTAAGCCTGAAATAATTGGATAACTGGCGAAACAAGTAGGCGAAGCCAAAAAATTGTTTCAATTAAAATACGAGAAATTGGCAGTAAAGTAATCTGTTGTTTTACAACTTTTGTCAGTTGGCAGGGTTACAGATGGGTGACAGAAAATCTCAACATAACCTATAAAAGTTGGTTAAAAATGTGAATTTCACAGCTTATCGAATAAAAAAAATAGCGTACATCTGTAACTAAATCCACATTCGTGATAAAAAGTTAAATTTCAGTGCCTTAGTACACAAATAACTATTTTATTGCAGGCATGAATAAATTTCGTCAAACGCCGTATTTTAGTGTAAAGTTTCTTCAAATTGCATTACACTGATGCGAAAGGAATAGTCTTCGACAAGGATCCATTGCAGTTTTTACGAATATTAGGTTTTAGCCGGTCTTTAAGCATAAATCAGAAGGCAGCACCATGAGTAGTAGTTATTCTTTGTTTCTGATGCTCCAGTATTAATGCACGAATGTCTCAGGACCTGCTTGGTGGTTAACATCGCTGCTTTAGCAGCGCATACACTTTTGAATTCCTTCGGAGATGAAACACACTTCGTCGTCAGGCTTTGTCTCTCACTTTCCAAGTCACATTCGCGTGCCCAGGTCTAGGAACCACAGATAAATTTTTCAAAATATTAAGATTGTTAACCTAACTTAATGCCTCGCCCAAGTCCCAGTTATTCTGTTTGCTTTGTAAACCTTCTGACTAACCGTTTTTCTCTGGTTTATATACGAATCATCATACTGTGGCGTCATTCTAAAACGGATTTCGTCAAATGTTACTTCTTTCACTTCAAGAAGTCTTACAACAGATTGTTTAGTAATAGTGTAATCTGAAAGAGAAGCTTTTTAAACGCTTACCTTAATTAAGACCCTTATCATCATCATCTTGAGCTTGTATCAATAATAATCAAATGTAGGCCTTCCCAAGTGTTTTCCATTTTGCCCTGTTCTGTGCTACACGTACAGATACTATTATATATAATGCAACTAGTAAGTTCTTGATTATCAAATAATAATCGCGTGGAAACAGAAATGATTTGAGAATCAATAAGACACGAGTTGCATTCGTCTAGATTATATCACGCGTCAATAAACAACGTTTCAACAGTTTATTTATAAATATTAAAAGTACAGTTAGTGTGGTTGCTATGACAAATGTACTTTCAGCAGATAAAGCGATGTTTGTGAAGGTATTTGATTATCAGTTATTAGTCAAGAAGGTATATGATTATCACCGTTGCTATGTACATTATCAGAGTTAGTATATGCGTAACCATACATTTTTCCGTTTTTTTTGTTGATATTATGGTATAATCACTGCAATAGCGTTTGACCGTCTTAACTGCACTTTACCAACACTTCTTTCAATGACGGTCGTCATTCTAGCGCTAAGCGCTAAGTGACCAGCCCAATTACACTTCAAGGATATAGTACCCTTGCAATTTCAACTAGCCTGGCTTGGTTTCCATACCTAGTGTTTTGTTTTCATAGTTTTCTTCTTTAGGTACAGCATTTATTATCAAAATTAGCAAGAATTGTGACGCATTATTTACGGTCTTTTGCCATTCTGAATAGTGTGCGTGAGTTTAAGCCCAGTCTCATATTTTCTTCAACCATGAGAATTTTCTTCGACCTAGAACACGTCGGTCCTGTATCTTAAATTCCATAAGTAACTTCACCAGGCACTATTTATTGCTTCTGATTCTCTATATGCTGCCACCTATAACATCAGAACAATGAGATCAATAAAATTCCAAAAAGAAGTGGAAATCCTTCCCACGTAAAGGACATTTTTTTGATAACATCAACATGACAAACGTCGGATCAGAGGAAATTCTGAATATTACCACGTATGAAACAAAACACCCTCTATCGCAACTTAAAAATGGACACTTCCCGGTGCGATCGAGATTACTGCAAAGATGATGAAACTAGGGAGTGTAGCTTCAATAAAAATATTAATAAATAAATGTCCCTCCGAACCCAGAGTGCCCGAAACATGGAAAAACGCTGTTGTCATCCTACACTGTAAGAAAGGTGACAAACTCAAAATCGACAAGAAAGAAGAGTGCGACAGCGCGACACAATCTCACATAAACTCCTTACCCTCGCAATGGTAGATACATTCAAGAAACTGAATTAGGAAAAAGGCACTAACATCGATGGCCTGTATTTCAACCATTTCAACTTCGGATATGTTTCTTATCAGCAACATTAGAAGAAAGAGGTCTTACTATGAATACGGGAAAAACCAAGGTCATGACTACGGAGGAAACAATATTCACGGTTGGGAAAGATGTTCTTGAATGTGTAAACGAATACATCTATTTAGAACACACTATAAAATTAAGCAGGGAGAAAATCATTCTGCATAAACAGACATGGGCGGCCACGGGAAAACTAAGTTATCTTAGAAAACCCTACAATTTCCACAAACGCAAAGAGCAAAGTCCTCAACACTTGTATCCTCCCGGTGATGACCTATGAAATGGAAACGATGTCAATGGCTATTAATTCGGCCAACAAACTCAAAAAACAATGCAACGAGCGATTAAACGCAAAATATCTACTAGAACTCAGCCTACAAAATGAAATTAAAATCTAGGAGGTTAGACGATAAATCAAACAGAGGGTATCATAAAAACGATCTGTAAATCGAAGTGGAACTGGTGGGGCCACGTCTCTAGACCAGATGGAACACTATGGTCAAAACTAGTCGTACAATGGTTACCAACAGCATACAGTAGGAGCGTCGGTAGACCACAGCAAAGGTGGATCAATCACATCACCGAGAAGGTAGGGAAAATGGAAATAGGTGGCCCAAAACAGAGCAAAGTGGAAATGGCGATGCTTATGTAGGAGTAGACGGTTAGGGGCTGTTAGAGAAGAAGATGATGATGAATCTCTGTCTCTACTCATGCGTCTGAAAGTTTACTTGTTTGTAACGTGATTGGCCCGTGATGTTGTGCTCATCCTTTAAAATATTCGCATTTAGAAGGTACTGGCCATCAACCCTCTAGCAGTATTGAAACACAAATTTGTATCTTAAATCCAGGGCTGTAGAGTCGGAGTCGGAGTCGGGAGTCGGAGTCGAGGAGTCGGAACTTTTTGGGTGGACGAAGTCGGAGTCGGAGTCCGTATAAATTACCCGACTCCCACAATTTTTTTTTAATAAAAACACCAAAAACTAACAAGCTATTTGAACGACTATTTGAAGACGGACTCAGGGTTAATAAAAATCATTTTTCTTTATTTATATTAGTTTATATTAGAAACTACTTAAAAATGCCGACGTTTTCCTTGCACAGCGTAGTAGACGGTTTTTCTATATCTTACCAATAACTGTTTTATGTGATTAACAATAAAACAAGCATAGTACGTATTATTAGTATTACGTATAATTTCTAACTTGAATAGTGCACCTTATTTTTATGTTGCAACAGTTTCAAGATGTATTTTAAAAGTTAAAACGGTTTCATCATTTTGTTGTACTGTTACTGTTCATGGTGGCTTTGGTTAATTGGCAATGTTCTTTTGTTTATTTTTTTGTGTTGATTTGGCAAAATATAAAAAATATTATTTAAGTCAATGATTTTTATAATTAAATTACTCCATTAAATTTTAATTAAATGATTTAAATCTGCTCAACCCTGCTCAGACCTCAGACTATTTGAATTTCCTATGACTCAGTAAACGTGTATTATGTAGGCAGGTAGTAAATGACCCCTTAAGAAAATAATCTACTAAGGAATGTAGTTATTGCTGTTAGTTTAGTAGGCAGGTAAGAAACTTTTGCCATAATAATGGCATTTGCAGGTTTATGAAATTTTGCCAGAAAATGTATTCTTCTTAAAGTAAATTTTATTCTTTTCCTCATTTACGTTTGTAAACCTCTCTGTGTATTTGTACATGAAATCAGTACGTTGCTAGAAACCGTGCATCTAATATTTGTAATTTATTATAATCAACCACAATCCGCAAAACTACTGAAATTCGTCATGAACCGGTAAAGTTTATCAGGTAGAGGAAAAGGAATGAGGAGTGAGGGGGAGGGGGGGAGGATCAATATTCTAGTACTGTCGGAGTCGGATTAAAACTACTAAAATATCAGGAGTCGGAGTCGGAGTCGGATTTTTTTTTACCGACTCCATAGCCCTGCTTAAATCCAAATTAAGTCTTTGATTATATAGCAATCAAGATGTTTAAGTTATTCTACGTATTCAGCAGTTTTGTTGTATACCTTAATGTTGACTTGGGTGTTAACTTTATCACGAAGAATAACACATATCGTAGATCTGTCCATAGCTCGTTGTGCATGTTTTAATCTATTCATGTTGTCTTTTGTCAAAGTAATTCTCAATCTTCCAAATACGGCTATACGGCCAGTGTCATCATATCTTGTAACTGTTTAATATTATTATGACGTCATCTGCGAAGCTGAGATTGTTGAAGTATTCTCTATCCACGTGGATATCTTTGTGATGCATTTCGGATTTCTAAAAATATCCTCAAGCGCAGCAGTGAAAAAATAGTATTAAGTTGTCTAATAGGAAGTAAAAGTGTTTTATTGCTGAAATTGGTTATTTGGATCTATGTGCTCTAATAATAACTTGATATAGCCATTGTCTAGTTGAAAATATAGTAACTAATGTCGATTACCGAAAGCTTTTTCATAGCCAATAAATGTCAACACTAAAGGTATATTATACTCATTACTCTTTCGTATTAACAGCTTCACTGTATGTAGATGGTCTAATATTTTGCAACCTGATCTAAATCCTACCTGTTCTCTCGGATGACATCTCACAATTTCGTTGAAGATTCGGTTGTTATATTTATATTGACGTAAGAATCTGTGTTTGCTTTATTTCCTAACGTTAGGCCTAGTGATTTACTTCACCTTAGTTTTTGCTAACAGCAAAGGATGTCATTTTATTTGCTGCTTCTAAGCTGTAGTTATGTTTGACTTGTATTCTCCCTTCCTGACTAATGTGATGTTTTTGGGTTTTGTTAGGCCCCTCTGAAAGCTATATTTCGACTAATTAGCTTTGAAAATTTAGATATTTAGCAATTTCAAATTAGGTGTATGTTTTGAAGATTTAAAAGCTAGGAATATGGTAATATGCAATTAGAAATTTTCAATTAGTTTATCAAAACGCAATTACTGTAGTAGGCAGTGTCCCTTCTCCTACAGGTGTAACTTTAATTGCAAGAATTCCCGTTATTACATTATTTAGCTTATCTGATCAAATCTACACATGATAGCTCGTACTGTCCTACCTTGACAGGAGTCTCATCTACTCTAATTTGCAAAGTTATTCGTTTTGCCGCTTAGTAACTTTCTTTGGCGGTCAGGTTTCCTAGGGTTATTTCGCGCCACTGTGGTGGTGAAGCCTCTTATTGCCCCCCTGAATTATGGGTTTTGTTTTGTTTTTCAATCTAACGATTCCAGCCTGAGCTCGTAACAACAAATCGTTGACATTTTTAGATAGCTTGCGTTTTGCCCTGTTTAAGGGATTTGTAATCGAGTGGCTGCTGTATCTGCATAATCTTCCCAATTCTTACCATTGCTTGTTCAAATGGAATCTGGTAAAACACGATAGCGTTTTTTCTGGTGAGTTCTGTAGTGAAGCACATGCTGGAAATTTGTTCTTAAGCATTTTCATCACAGTTTAGGTCTTTTTTGATAAGTACTGACTTATTATTTTACCTTTATTTTATCTATGATTTTTTCTTAATATATTTGATTTGGGTTTTATGAATCTACGAGATTTGGGTGTCTAGACTATGAGTATGGATGTCTAGATTAGAGTTTCTTGTTGCGATTTAGCCCCTTTTGAACTTGGTTTTTGTAGGAGACTGAATTCAAAAGCTACAACATTGCTCTAATTTAAATAAGTATCCTTTGCCGCAACTCAAAACGTAGGTATTACCGTGAATAAGTTTATAAGCTTACGATATTGAAATTTTCTTGTTTATGACGAATTTTCCATTTATTAATGTAGTTATACGTATTGTTGATTTATATGTTTATGTCCTATGTACCTTGCGCTGTGTATATTTGTACCTTAAACTTACATTCGAAATTACATACATATGTTAGGCTGTAAACGCTGCGTGAACACGTAGTGGGTTTGGTATTGAGTTCGGCTCAATTACCTAAATAGCTTGTTTTTAGATATCATAAACTATTTTATTGCGGTACGAGGAATTTGTCTGCATTTATTGGAAATAAATATCACGTTGATAGCGCCGTATTAATGTATTTTTATTTCTATAACATGTTACAGCTTTTCAAAGAGCCTGAGTCTGATACATTTAACTTTGAAATATCTCCCTTTAATGCAAGTTGCGATTACCAGATCACCGAATCTTCCAACTTAGATTCGCAAGTTCTTGAACAATCAAGTTGGTGGCGTCGCTATTTAGTTTTAATCATTTTTAGTGTTAGCCCACCCTTCCCCCAGAGTAGCGTAGCTGGGCTGTTAAACACTATTAGTTATGGACTATTTTTGGTATTCACAGCTCGCTGTTCTGCTTATACTGGAGTACTGGAGGAGTATCATTAGCTTGTTTCCGTCTATTAAAGCAGCCACAAGGTTTTTACAAGCAAAGTAATAAGCTAATGTGTCTATGGTTTTGTAGATTACTTATATCATTCTTTTTGTGTAACAGTATTTTCATTTTCCTAGTCGTTGAGAACTGTACTTATTGTAGACGTTCGCTATAAATGTCTGCAAGTGTATATCTGAGTCGTTTCGTCACAATCCCGTTAACCTTCCTCATTTATGCTGGAAATGTTTTCCGAACGAATGCTTAGTACCGTCATTTGATGATGTAACGTGTCTATTTACTAAACCTTTTAGTATTTATAAGACGCTCATGTGATTTGCAGGATTTCGGCTTTATTTATTATCGTTATACCTTCACATCTTTTTACTTATTTTGTGTTAGGTGTTTATATGTTTTGACGGTCTTGACTTTATGTCGTCTTTAAATCATTTGCTTAATGGCTGGTTGAGTTCAAAGTATTATATGTATTGTTTTCCACACTTATATATCTTCGTTTATCCATCGGCTGCTTTGTTTGATTACTTAGTCTCGATCTCACCCTTAAGATTTTGGATTATGTTGTTTACTTACTACTTACAACAGATTAACAATAAATAAAGTTGACGCTTGTGACAGAATCACTATAATTTGCCTTCAATGGTTGCTTGATGTGCAACCGGTTGATATTTAATTTTGATATTCCCTCGTACTTGCAGACTGTTCGCAGTTACGAGATGCGGCCGCTGCCAGGCCGGGATTTCGGCTAACGAGCTGGTGATGAGGGCCAGGGACCTGGTGTACCACCTCCACTGCTTCTCCTGCACTGCCTGCGGCGTCCCGCTCGCCAAGGGTGACCACTTCGGAATGAGGGAAGGTCTTATTTACTGCAGGTGCGTGTTGCCCGCTTCCGCTCCTTACCCATTAACATAGGTTTATGCTGTTTACGTAAACAAATAAGCTCCTTAATTGGGGCTTCCTCGGCGAGGAGCGGGATTTTCTTTATGAACAGAATCCCACCGTTTGTTTCATTTAATTATTTATGAAAGATAGAGCTCTTGAGACGACTTTTTAGTTAGGCTGGCAGACGACAAAGTCTCCAACACCTGCCAGTCATACAAAAACTGAATGCCGCTAGTGCTTCTCAGGGTGCGAATGCAGGACAGTTACTTTTTAGATGTCTGTGGCCTCATTATTATTTATATGTTTAAAACAACCTTTCTTATGTGTAGGTTTCGATGAAAGTTGAAATTATTGATTATTGATTCAGTTATAAATCATCTCATCTAGATGATCTACAGAGTTGAAAACCTGAAAACTCTGACACCGGGCTTCCTACCACAAGCCATACGATACACACACAATAACGATATGTAATTACTGGTAAAAACAAATACTCGAGAACACTTAAATGCATAACGACTAATCATAGTAAATATCACAGAGCATGGAAGAAATGGCTTATATCTAGCATTAGCATGCAGACCTCGCTTCTAGTACGTTGCTTACTCAAAACTAAAACGGCAGCAATCGCTGTAAAACGTTGATGAAAAAAGAGGCCCAACAGATTATCACACTAAGCAGTAGTGCTAACCAAATATTAATGTGAGTCCAATTTGGAGTAAATATATTCACTGAACTATTAAATTCCTGTCTCAATAAAAAATATTTCTTTATAACGGAGGGCTATTTATCCAAGTACCTGTATAGTCACCACACTCAAACTAAATTATGTTACTTGCTGGGACAGCAAATCAGCATGCAAATTTGAGTCTGAAAGTACTGAGATTTTAAGAGTTTTGGGAAAACGTGGTTTTTAGCCATTCAGTAATTGTAATTTGGCACAACTGCGATCTTTAACCAATATTAAACATATCTCTCAGCACTGAAGTTGCTCTTTGATGTTCTAAAAATGTAAAAGGGTGAAGGTAGTTACAACAGATCAACATCTGAGCGAATAAACTTGAACAATAAATGTTAGTCTTTTTACAACATGAGGTGACGCCTCCAAAGTTACCTACCGATATTATAAGTACATTTATTTAAATAGCAGGCCACGCTTTGTGGTACATATATCTAAACTTTTCGTCAGGCACAGCTGAAATCACGACTCGAATACCTGAATATCTTCGCAAGAAACAGCAGAAAAAGTGACTGCGCCTGGCTCAACACTTGGAAGCGTTACTGGAAGAAAATCCCTCTATAGAGTAACTGTCCTGGATGTTGAGCAATGCCTACAGGACCCTCACAGCAACCTCCGACAGCACAAGTCAGATTCGAATTTCAAAACGTGTCACTTGAGTTTCCGCCAAAAAAAAAAGACTAACGAAAAACCAGTAAGGAATAAATCCACAAGAGAAACGAATGCTTACCAGAGCTCTGGCACCTGAATAAGCCTCAAAACTGCAAATTCCTCACCCACGCAGCACGTGGCGTTAGGTTTGTTTGACGACAAATGACTTCAAATTTTTCTCATGAATCAACACAGACATGAAAGCTTCCAATACGGGACTCGCTTTTCAATATTATATGGCCATACGAACACTTTAAGTTCGTGGAAAACTCAAAAAGGCCCCCAAGCTCTTCACACCCACAACGCAATAACGTTGTCTCAACTGGAAGTCACTCGACAACAAATGGTTTGCAAACTTATAAGGCGAAATACTCCTTATAAATACATTAAGATGAGGTCATATTGTCTTTGCAATTAATTATAATCACTCACCATCGAAAGAAATTAATAGAAGTGTTCATAAAACTATTAATTGGGTCATCGGCATAGATTAATCTACGCTATCAGTTGTTCGCCACTTAACTAGTTACGTGTGTACCGATTTGTAACTCATTAAACAAAAACTTTCAAAGTGAACACTTAACTAAGTACCTACTGATCTATCACTGTCCCAAGCCAATGTGTTTCAAATTGTGAATAAATAAGAAGATACATACATTTTTCACCATGACATTTATGCCCAAGTCAGTAATAACAATATCTCAAGTACAATACCTCCAGTAAAAGGCCCCATATTCTTCTTTATAGGTCAATTACCTAGTCTACATCGAGTTTCAAGTAATTACTATAGAAATACTTTAAGAGATGATCAGCGTCTTGAACTATATTAAAAGAAATTTGTGTTGTGTAGCAAACAACTTCCAGAATTGGACCTTGTCATTTTTGAGATAGAAGATTGTATTTTTCCCACTTTCATAAAGACTTTATCAGGAGAGAATCAAAAGACACCGGTAACAACATGTAAATCAAATCAATGAAGGGTTCTGACATATTATGCTATTTTACAGAGCCGAATACCATCTCACGATCGACTAATATTAAGATGAGTAGCTTTGTGTACTCCCATTTTTCTCCAAAAGCGTGTCAAATATCTACAACTTGTCATTAGTTTTATGGTCATTCCTAAAACCCGAAAATTCTCGTGGTTGGCAGAAATCAAATCTCAATGTCAAGCGTTTGGTTAGAATTTTGGTAAATAAGTTATGTATTTCCTAAAAGAGGAGAGACGGAATAACAACGCCGATGACGAAAGTACGTAGATAACGAACGACAGATTTTCAAGATAGGTATATTAATATCATCCACGAGCTTTTTACATAACCGCATGCTCCAAGCACTGGTCATACTGTTAAGTTAAGCAACGTTTGCGGCGATCGGCACTCGGACGGGTTTCCGACCTATAGTAAAATCGCAGCCAGCCCTGCCTCGGAGAGCACGTTAAGCCGTCGGTCCCGGTTGTCATTTCGGTGACAGTCGTTAGGTTACGTCAGGGGCGTTCGCCCAATCTGAAAACTCTGACACCATACTTGCTATCCCAAGCCATACGATACACACATCTACGAGGAGCACGAGAACATTTAATACTTAATCCCTGAAATGCAAAGAAGAAATAAAACTTATGTGTATATGAAAGACAACGCTAATCGACCTGTGGTTGCTCAGAACTTAGTAGTTACCTTTTTTATGAGTAAGAACAATATCTGCATTATTTCACCGTCGGTAATACATTTACGGAATACCATTCGAAGAGCATGAATAAGTGATTTCTTCCTCTTTGATTACTTCTATTAAAATTTAGTTTTCGTGCTGATATTTGTTGGATTCCATGCTCTTGAAACTCTTACATCCCTTATGGCCATAGATGGTATTTCTTCAGAGTATTGATTTTAAATTTTATACATTTTTTGGCGTTGTTGTCTATTTTTTATTCACTGTCACACTATTCTAAGAATCGTCTTCATCGTGTTGATAATTTCAGTTTGTATGATAATTTGGAATAATTTTGGTTTTCAATTTTCAGTTTTCACTTTGTATTTCCCTCGATACCTCTTTCTCTCAGTATCTTGTATTCAGGATTCGTTTATCTATTAAATTTCGTCTTTTCTTCAATAGCTGTTTCATGTTATTGCTACTTTTTACACGTTGTTTCGTGGATTACTTCGACGTGCGTTTTCAGCAGCTGTGACAGCTTGCATATTAAAATAACTCTATGCGTATGACTTACAATGGCATTGTGAAGACAAGAGAAATAAGCAAGTCCACATTGTTACAGAATTAGAGAAGTCTGAGTTTAGTACATCCACTATAAACTATTTATTTCTAATGCTAATTTTCTGACATGTTCAATTTCCACGAAGTATGTAGTTTTTAGCTATTGTCATCCATAATGGAAAGCATTTGTACTATTAAACTTCTTTATGTGCGACTGCATTATAAAGTACTGTTTATGATATAGTTTCGCGGCAATAAAGTAGCTTTTTATAGTACTGTAAAATAAAGTTTATTTTATTTTACTAGTACTATAAAGTACCTTTACGTCAGCTGTCAATGTCAAAATAAATACTTGTCAATGTCAATATCTATCAAGACATTCTAATGCCAATTTAATTTCTGTTACAGAAAAGATGTCAAATTTGTAACCTCGATTTTTTTGATTTCATCAGTCGAAATCTTTAAATACAACTCGTACATAATACTACTTTTTCTACTCCTGTAACTAAAATGCCACTTAACATACTAACATACACGTCGCTAAGTGACCTTTTAATCATGCCTTCATAACCTATGACTAAAGAGCCTCTTAGTCATGAACTGAAGTTGGCAACGATGTTTTATTCATGGGGTGAAGTTAGGTTCAAATAGTATTTGCTTTATTAGCCACCGCCAAAACTAAAATCAAGTTAGTTTTCAACCGTCACTTTGACGTTTGTCAAGCATAATTTAACCTAACATAATAAATGTCAAAATTTTAATGAAATAATATGATGTTATATTCTCTAAATTTGTGGTCGTAGAAAAAGTATAGTATGCAACTCTTTTTATAAACTTATTAGACACTCATTTTATTAAACACTCGCTCCGCTGCGCTTCGCTCGTGATTAATAAAACTAGTGACTAAAATGACGTTTATAAAACTTGATACATAATATACGTGGTGCTTTGTAGTGCAGACGTGTTTAAACAGTGCTCGCAGTTATTTTGCTTTTATAACTAATCTGTTGAATCTAAATTTTTGCTAAAATTCACAATCATCGGTTAGTGTATACAGATACTCATTCTCATTATACACTAGTATTCTAGTTATCTTTCTTGTATGAGCGAAAATGGTTATGTGTAAACTGTGTAACTCAACTATATCAGGCACCAGGAATGCACCTGGCATTCAATGTCAAGGTAATTGTGGACATTCGTATCACAATAAATGCATTGGCGTACAATCTGACTTCAATGCCGCTGATTATGTTTGGAAGTGCAAGGACTGCAAAAACTCTACCGGTCCCACCCTCGCAGATGTTATGGCATCAATTAATATTATAAGTGGCGATCTTCAAGATGTAAAAAAGCGTCAAGATGATATGTTCACTTCGATAGAATTTTTTTCGGCAAAGTTGGATGAGTACGAAAAGAAAATTTCAACTTTTACCGATAAAATGAAAAAGCTCGATGATGTAATTGCCGAAAACAGCAAACTTAAAAATCAACTTCTTAACGTAACTAGCAGAGTTGACGATCTCGAGCAATATTCTCGAATATGCAACGTAGAGATTCAAGGCGTTCCTGAATTTAAAAATGAAAACCTACTTCAAGTAGTCTCTACTATTGGTAATAAATTAGGATGTTCCATAAAAAAGGAGCATATCGACGTTGTCCACCGTATTCAACCAGTAAAAAAGTCAGATGCACCAAAACCAGTGATAGTCAAGTTCTTTGCCCGTGAAATCAAGAATACGCTTATGTCAGCTTATCGCAAGTCAAGAAACTTGAAGTCAGAAGATGTCGGATTTGGAGGATCCTCTCATAAAATTTTCTTGAATGACCACCTGTCGCCTACAAGGAAAAACCTACTTCACCGTGCAAGAGCCCTGTGTAGTGAGCATAATTTTAAATATGTGTGGGTGCGCGATAATAAGATCTTGGTGCGAAAATCAGAAAATTTGCAAATTATTCACATTAGCAATGAAGCGGATCTGTCTAAAATAATATAAACTGTGTTCTTTTCTATTGTAGTTACAGTATCGATCATGCCTCTGTCAATTTATTACCAGAATATTCGTGGTCTCCGTACCAAAACTGATAAAGTAAAAGCTCAAATAATTAGTAACAACTACGATGTTATTTGTTTTACAGAAACATGGCTTTTGCCTAGTATTCACTCCAATGAAATTTTCGACGACAGGTACATTGTATATAGACGTGATCGCGATTATGCTGCTACTAACCAAGTTTTGGGAGGTGGAGTTCTTATAGCTGTCCTTAAAAAATATGATAGTTCCTCTTGTTTGTCCTATAATAGCACGGCCGAGGATCTTTGGATCAAAATTATGTTAAAAAACAATACCTGCTTATATGTATGTAACGCTTATTTGCAGGACAAGCACGAGGAGCATCTCGGAAAAGTGATTGATATTGTACTGCAGATGCGTCAGAACTCACACTTTTTAGTTTTAGGTGATTATAATTGTCCCAATATAATTTGGAAGAGACAGGAAAGTTTTTTATATCCTGAAACTGTATCCGGTCGATTATCAGAGATCATTTCTGACTCCATCAGTATTTGCAATTTCAAACAATACAATCATGTTTCAAACGCTAATAACAAATTGCTAGATTTGGTATTTTCTGACACTAGCGTATCAGTTGAATCGGCGACTGAATTTACATTGTCGAAAATAGACAGCCATCACCCGCCACTAGCTATCACTGTAGATTTGGACTTATTTACCTCGTTAGCAAATATATCGCACCCTAAGTATCTTTTTCATAATGCTGATTACGCAAAAATTAATGCCGATCTCGCGAGTCAGAACTGGTCTCTTGCTTTAAATCATCTAAACATTGATAACGCAACCGATACTTTTTACAATATTCTTTATTCAGTTATTGATAGACATGTAGAAAAACGTGCTCCTAAGCACAACGACAAATACCCAGTATGGTTCTCACGTGAGTTAATAGTTTTAATAAAAGAAAAAACTAAAATTAGAAATAGAATAAAATCCTATAACAGGGACTGTGATAAAATACGTTTTAACTTTCTTAGATCTAAGATTAAGTCATTAACCGATCAGTGCTACTCTCGCCATATAGATAAAATAGAAAAAAATATTCAATCAAATACTAAACAATTTTGGTCTCACGTTAGGCAGAATAAAACAGATTTTGGACTTCCATCTAAAATGACTGACAATGACACTTCCAGTAATATTCCAACGATAATAGCCAATTATTTCGCAGTTCATTTTTCATCAGTTTGGGAACCTGCTGCATTTAAACCAATGCAAAATATTAATACACCCTCACCGGATATTCCCTTTTCTGAATTATCACTTAGTCAAAATGAAATACAGGATACTCTTTCTAATCTCGACGTTTCTAAATCTAAAGGCCCTGATGGTATTGATCCATATTTTATAAGAAATTGTTCTCACACTTTATGTTATCCTCTACAGCTTTTGTTTAATAATTCATTGAAATGTGGTGTATTTCCAACTAAGTGGAAGTTAGCTTATATTACGCCTATTTTTAAATCAGGCGATAAATCAGTGGTAACTAATTATCGACCTATTTCGAAGCTCTCGGTATTTGGAAAGGTATTTGAAAGCATAATAAACAAGTACTTAATGTCTTTTATGGAAGCTTATATAACTCCCAAGCAACATGGATTTTTAGCCAAAAAATCAACCGTAAGCAATTTACTTATCTTTTCAAATTATCTTGCTGAGAGCTTCGGGGAAGGGCTTCAGGTCGACACGGTGTATACAGATTTTAGCAAAGCCTTCGACAAGGTCAACCACTCATTACTTGTTCAAAAACTTTTATATTACGGCGTTACAGGAAATTTACTGCAGTGGTTTACATCGTATCTCACTAACAGAACACAGATGGTTGTAGTAAACGGTTTTAATTCTAATCTTCATTACGTTACGTCTGGTGTGCCTCAGGGCTCCCATCTCGGACCAACTTTATTTTTAATCTTTATTAATGATTTATCAGTTATACTGTCATGTGGTCATTTGTTCTTTGCAGATGATCTTAAAATATATCAAGCCATAAAAAACCAAAACGACACAAATAAATTACAAGTAGATCTTGACACGTTGTCGACTTGGAGTCTTCTTAATTGCTTGCCACTGAATACAAATAAATGCTGTTACATTAGATTTACAAGAAATTTAAATTGTTTAAAATATGACTACACGATCGCACAAGAAAGTATCCATGAAGTAAATTTTATGAAAGATCTTGGTGTTACTTTTGATTCTAAATTAACTTTTATCAAGCATATTGAAAACATTACAAATAAAGCAAATTCTATGCTAGGATTTATTTTAAGAATTACAAATTCTTTTAAAAATATTAATACATATAAACTGTTGTATTCTGCTTACGTTAGATCAAATATTGAATACGCAAGCGTAATCTGGAACCCTTGTTATGCAATTCATTGTAATAGAATCGAAAAAATTCAACGAAAATTTGTAAGAATTACTTGTAAGCGACTGAATATTGACTTACCTAGCTATGGCTGTAGATTGGCGACTGTCGGCTTAGTGACTTTGGAAAATCGTAGGAAGTGTAATGATGTTACTGTTCTTTATAAGATTGTAAATAATATGTTCAACTGTCCGGATTTAATTTCATGTATTACTTTTAATGTGCCTCAGTTCAATACCAGACATTTTCAACTGTTCAAATCGGAATTTGCTAGTACCAATGTTATTTTAAACTCACCGTTTTGGAGAATTATGCGATCTTATAATCAGTATGCTGGGTGTATCGATATTTTCTGCATGTCTTTTCCAAAATTCAAAAATATGCTTATGCAAAATCTTTAAATTTGCTTTGTTTTTTTGTTTTCATTACTTATAGTTTTTCATTTTCATATTATTGTACTACTAGTACCACAATGCTGCCGTGCTTGGCTGGAGAGTAGTGTTTCCATTGGTTAACATTGGAGATGCTGCTGTTTGGCTAAGTGCGGCAGAATAATAATATCTTGTAATTCGTGTCAACCTGTAATTGGGTTCTTACCTGTTGGTTGACCATGTGATATTCTTTAAATATTATAATAATATAAATATAATAATATACTATTAAAAACTCGTTTCCTTTATTAACCTGGCTCGCAAAACTCGAAGAGACTCGTAAAATAAAGTCCTGCATTATTTACTCGTTACATAAATAGCTATTTTTTAAATTGATGTACAGGATGTGCAGAAAAAGCATGTTGGCGTTTTATTAAACAATTCAATATTCTTCATATTTAGCTACCTATACCAAGATGTAATTTTCTTATACGAGAATGGCACAAAGCTCAAAAAATCTCGAAAAAGGAGACCACTTAGCGCGTTAAATCAGAAGTATATGTTTTGTGGGAATTGAATAGAGAATAGTAATCGTCCACTTTTTTGAAATATAGGGCGTTAAAAAATCTTGGCAAAAGTATAGTACCTAATTCGTCAGTAGTAATAACTAATATGTACTTATTTTGAAATCAGTATCTATATCCTGGGGAATGATTTTTAATAAAATATGTATTGTCTGAACTCCATTTATCACCCTGCAGAACCCAAAGGAGGCGGTTTAAAGATAAATTATATTTAACTTTTTTATTATTTTGCGAAAATCTACCACCCTTCCAATTTACTGTACTTATTTCTGAAGCACTCTGTATATTGGCCTAAGTAAGCTATGTTTTTCTTGTAAAAGGAAAAAATTCATCCTTCCAACTATAGCAATTCATCATTCTAATTCTATCAAATATATTTTTTATATTTATGCAGCCTATCCAAGATAAGGAGGGCCAGTATGGGGATTTCGTTAATTGCAAGAGATACAAATTGGGTTAAATGGAAAGAAAGTTGCGCAATTAAAGGACTAACAAAATGACACTTAGAAATCCTGGATATGGTTTTTCGTTTTTCAATTATCTTAAAAAACCCAATTTTTTGATCTTTTATTTTGTTTTTTTCTGGCGTTAATATTAAAGTTAGAGCGAAACTAATTAAACTTCTTTGTAGCAACTTCTGGTGGACTTAATGATTACGTTATCAAATTTTTTATCCGACGTTTTGTCTTCGGGAGACCTTTATATAACTTCAATTTTTTAAATACGGTCCTGATTTTCTGATGCTAAATTGGTGAAACCCTTTTGATTCTGAATTCAACAAGGTACGATACATTATAGTTTAATTACGTTTCGAGTCTTTTTTGACCATCCTCCAAGTTGGATGTAGACCAACAGCTGGAATCGTCATTAACTCCGAGAACCCGCGTTTTCAAATTGCTGTATATTCCGCGAAGTCTTAAATCCAGTACAGTCCTGTTGTGTTAATCGACTCTGTGCTTATAATGACATTTGACACGAATTGATGATAAAACGTTAAGCATAATTACTTTACATGACAAGTAATAAGCACATAACCTTAAATATTGACTTCAAAACGGAGCACTCCAAGTTGGATGTAGACCAACAGCTGGAATCGTCACCAACTCCGAGAGCCCGCCGCAGGCCGGATGCTCAATGGTTCCACAATTAAAACGAAATCAAAACTTCTATCGACTATAATTGCCATAAAACACCCACACGTATGCCAGTATAAAAGATCGTCCAAAAAAATCGACAAGGTTGATAGAGATTGATAAATCAAGCCGATAAAGCTGTATGGAAATCGTGTGCACTTTCACGCCTTACCATGAAATTAACTCACCCCTCAGTGTTCGTATTCTTATGTGTACTAATTGTAAATACTAATGTCCATTTAGAATGGGGCGATATTTTGTGGAGTCAAAA
The DNA here is from genome assembly GCA_940337035.1 of Agriotes lineatus. Classification (NCBI taxonomy): domain Eukaryota; kingdom Metazoa; phylum Arthropoda; class Insecta; order Coleoptera; family Elateridae; genus Agriotes; species Agriotes lineatus. The sequence continues at coordinate 23,053 of CALNHX010012003.1, forward strand.
CAGCAATACCCAAATGCATTGTCACCAATTAGTAGAGAAAAAGGCTCTGATGGAAAAATATTTTGAAGAGGTCATATGCCAACAATATTTAACTTAGTTTTCATGTTTAAACAGGTCGTGTTTGGTTGCAATGGATAATTTTAACTACACACTTAACAGCTATGATATCACTTCAAAAATGTATAATCGTAAAAATGCGTTCGATAATTAGATTTCAACTACAACAACAGTGAATCCTTCTGAAATTTAGAAAAGTATGTGGAAATAATTGTTTGATTCATTCAAGTGTGTTCGATTAGGCAACATAAATAAAAAACGAAACTGTGAAGGCAGCACCACACGTTCACTAGTTTTTCTCAATCATACATGTGTTCTTCTTTGACTTCAATAACTTTCTACATTCCGTTCGACATTAATTTAATCTCTGATAATTTTCAAAGATCGTCTCATCCTGAAACCGCATCTGAATAATTGCTTCCATCAACTTTCTCTTGGTCGTGCAATCGACTTTTGAAGTATCCTGACCTTATAAATAGCCCAGGCCAGTTTTGGCAAGTTATCCTCTTCTCTTAAGAATATTTCTAGTGTTGTGCCTTTGACCGGTCAACAACTTTTTGGTCAATTGACCGGTCAATTGACCAGCCAATTGACCGCTCATTTGACCATTTTAATTTTTTTAATTAACCTTTTTTTAATCAATTGTATTGATAGTTCTGTAAGTAAAGCACAACTGAAACAGAAGACTCCAATGCTGAATTTACAATTTGCACAAAGCGGTACTTCCCCAAGAAACATTGGTCGCTGTGTGAATCCCCTCGCTGAATATGTAAATCCCCTGCATTTTTGCAATTTCAGTAAATGTTTGATTAGTTACAGGCTTACAGCCAATAATAAAGACCTTCTACAAAAAAAAACCGTTGATTGGTAGTGTAATTTAATATAAGCAATTTTAAGGCTAAAAGAGCATTTGACAGTGAATTTGACCACACAGTTTTTGACCGTGGTCAAATTGACCGGTCAATTGACCAAGGCACAACACTAAATATTTCCGAGTATATGGCGCGCTGAGTCCTGTTGAAAAATTCTCTATTAAGGCTAATTTTGTTCCAGCAACTAATTATACTTTTAGCTGTTTGTACAGTTGACATAAGTGGTGCGGACCTCAAATGTGAGAAACACCCGCTAAACATTTTCTTTTGAGGATATTTGACCATTCCGTTCGAATATTCACAACTCCTAAGCCCCTTATACCCATTGAAGGATACCTTGCCGCTAATGAAGTCCCGTCGCACTCCAACTATCGATTAATATTGATCTAAATCCTCGCATTTGCCTAAACTTTGAATACGTTACCTTAGGGTTTTTTCAACTCCGTTGAATAACCATCAAGGTCAAGGTTTCAGCCGACCTTATTCGTGGACCAGTCTTGCCCCCACGTCAGAATTCAGCATTTCTGTGGTGCAACCGATCTTCTAGTGCGATCGCTTTGTCCCCTTCTGCCGCACCAGGTGAATCTTTGGGAGCTCGAGCTCCCTAAATTTCACTACTTCAACTACCGGCTCATTTTGTCTTCATGTCGGTAGTATTACAAATGTATTGCGTTTTAATGACCTCTTTTCTGTATAACTTTTGCATGTTATTTGTTGCTTGCAGTTTATTTGCCTCCATCCTCCCAGCATAATATTTATACCTTTTCGTATTTAAAATTAAAACTGTTACTGCTTTATCTGTGTATTCACGCGAGTGTTTATTTTTCGGACACAAGTGTTGAGCTTCTCCCCGTAAGGAAAGGCTATGGACAGCGTTAATGCATCCATAGAATTGCGACCAGCCTAATAATATCTATACATCATAGCATGTAACCGGTGACGTCACCGTTGAGGCATTTTCTTCCATATAGTAATAAATTGATAACGGTCCAGCTTCGGCTGTCCACTAAATATTTTCATATTTTCTCTGAAATGGAATCGACCTTCACCACTGCTGGTAATTCTTAATTAAGATTTGTTAATTTCCGTTATTTTTAATTTATCATGTCTGGCTTTATCAAAAGCTTTGTTGAAACCCATAGAGGAAATATATTCATGTAGGTTCATATTTATTTGTCTCTGAACTAGGATCTAAACTGAGAATATACATTCGTGCGAATCTACGGCGTATTTCGAACCAATGATTTTCAGAAATGTCTTGGTGATGTGGTTTTATGAGACTTATGAGTTATTGAGGAGCTTTCTGATTTAGAATAATTGGTGAGTGCTGTCAATTTATGCTTCTTCATAGATGCCATCTGTTTCAATTTATTATGCATGTTAGGGGAGTCATACAGTATTTCAAGCTCTTATATTTATCTTTCATCCATGCTGCCATGGTTTTACGTCATCTTAGTTTTTCCGTCAACAGTAACTAACATCTCTGCACTTCTGCAGTCATCCATTCTTTGTAAGATTTCCTTTCTTTTTTTAATGTTTCTTGCAGCTTGCGCGAGTGACATCCATAAGTTCCTCCCATTCAACTTTTGGAGGTTCTATTTTCAAATGTGGGTGTTCTGTTAGATATATGCTCATTGATGTTTTATTTTTTCACATGGGACTGAATATCTTGGGGAACATTAGGGAAATATCGATATTTTGATTAATTTTGCTTGAAATAGATAAGAATTTTGATTAAAGGCCTTCTTCCAGGCCGCACTACGAGCTGCTGGACTACTACGACCCCATGGAGATGATGTTCCGGGGGCGGGAGTCGCCAGGCTCGGGGTTCTTCCACAGCGCCCCGACGCACCACAAAGGGCGCCCCAGGAAGCGGAAGCTGGAGTCGGGGAACGTGTCGCCCTGCGCGGAGCTGCCCGTGGCCATGGGAATGACGGCTGCCACTCTGGGTAGGTGCAAGAAGCGAGGCCTAACCACTGTTATCGGAAAAAATTTGCATGAACACAAGCTTTGTATTAGTGAGGCAAACATAATGAGCGGGTATTGTTGCTAGATAGCGCAGTTCCAGGCCGGCGATGTTGCGAGATCGCGATAGCCATGCAAAATTATAGCGTGAGACGATGGATTGCAGACGCTCGTCTTATTATTTACTTAAAGCAATAATTAAAAATGCTGCGTTGCGAGGCTAATACAATAAACGGCGTGTTTTATGTACCGAGAGCCGGGGAGGTGTTGCGTGAAATCTATGGCGTATCCATCACGAAGGTGCAGCTTTATGCGCGTTTCATTGACTCCCTGCTCTTAATTTCATGGCCATTTCCTCCAATTAATAACAATATAGGTAGCTGTAAATGCTGAATGTGCTTCCCTGTTACAACATATTGAAGTAATTCTAAAAGCAAATGAAGTTGTTTAACGAATGACATGCGATTATGGATCCACCCAGGAAATATTTTATTATGTTTCAAATATTCAATTACTGGCAAGCAATTAAAACTGCTGCGTATCAACTATACATCATAATTTTATCAGTCTCTCCCACATTTCCAAAATATAATTTTTACTTAACACGCGTCCTAATATAAGAGTCATGATTTCATGATTATATTTCTGGCTGATCGCATCTCGTTCTTCCTTCAACTCTGAGAAATTTCCATTCCATTCGATTAATCATCTCTGTTTCATTGTAATTTCCTTTCGTGACATTGGACATGCGACTATGTTTAATTAATTATGCAATTAGTCACATTCAGAAAATTTAAATGAAGAATTTATATCGTTTGCTTGCATAGGTAATTCTGGATGGAAATATTCTTATCTCGGAAAGAAGAACCTCAACTGTTTAACGAAGTTTTTGACATTTGTAGCAAGTTTTTTGCTATATCGTTAAATCTAACCCAAAAATTAATGGTTTCGTTTCTTTGAAGGAAAATGCATCGTCTCAAGAGGTATGATCTTAGGTCTTACTAACCATTTAAATAGCGGCGATGTAATCTTTGAAACGAAAGCATAAATCTGCATTTTTTCAATGAAGCATAGTCGTTGCTAGAACAAAATCTTAAGTCTTACTCAACAACCCGGAACAGGACGATTGGGCGCCGACGATCCGACGCCGGACAATTCGGCGCCAATATCTGGTGATTGAACGCCAACGAAAAGAAAGGAATGCATTTTCGCTGATCAAAAAATTCAGTACTTTGTGAATGATTTTCCGAGCAGACACACAGTAGAATACTCTAGGTCTAGAGGTATAGCCCACTATGTTCAATAATTGGAATAAATGTTATAGTGTAAAAATGAATTTAAAAAAATCTGGTGTGATACACGCACACAACTTCCTTTTACAGTGATCTTATAATTAGCCAAAAATTTGATTTTAAATTTTTAAGCATTTGTTAAAAATTTTCAAAAATTACAAATTCTACAAAAACGGTACAAAATAGAGCATTAGTTGAAGACACAAATTTGCTCTAGAATTTTAAGCTGAATTCAAAAATGTAATAATATACCCGGTGTTCTGTTTAAAATAGGAGTTCATAAAAAAATAGAAAAAAAAACAAAAGAAACCCATTTTAGAAGTATTCAACTGGAAAATCACCTATCTCACATCAATACACATTAAAAATGTAATAAAAATGTGTTCGAAAAAAATCGTTAGAGCCATTTTCGAAAACAAACTGAAAAATCACAAGAGTAAACACCTACTTCCGATTAGGCGATTTTCTTCAAAAGCTTGCTGTCTCATCTACATGGTACACAAAATTTACATATGAAGTTTCAACGCCATACCTCTTTTCATTTTTGAGATATTCTGTTCACAGATATACAGACACACACACAGCAGACAAACAGACACACACACAGACATACAGACAGACCAATGAAAAAAATATGTTTTTTAGGTTCAGGGGAGTCTAAAACGTGAAGATCTGTTCAAAACTGAATTTCGAATTTTTGGGGTGAATCCAATAGTATTTCCTTTATTATAAAAGGAAGTAAGCTAAAAAGTGAAAACTAAAAAACAATAAACTCTAAATGAAATATTAGCTAAAATTATTTGTTAAAAATCTGGTGTAATACACGCACACAACTTCCTTTTATAGTGATCTTGTAATTAGCCAAAAAAAATATTTTTAACTTTTATGCAT
>CALNHX010012004.1:0-28125 GCA_940337035.1 Agriotes lineatus
ACACTACCACAAATTTACCAGCTTAAAATAAAAACAGTACTATATGATGAAGTGCAGTGAGAAGAAGAAATGGCGCCATTTCCAAGCGTTTCATTATATCCATGTAATGCTGCACAAAGTTTATTGAAGGATGCAGTGACCAGTCATTCAAGTATTTATAAAATTGCAATGCATAATAATTATAATAACAATAATAATAATAATAACTGATATTGTATTCAACTTATGGAAATAATAAAAATTTGCCTGAGACATACTGCTAATTTTGCTATGGTTCTTATAAATTGTTGCGTATTATATTCTTAGCCTTTAATATCCTCTTTGATTAGTTCGTGAACTTCAGCCACCTGACATTTGTTTAAACTACAGTATTTTTTTAAATGGGCATCTTTTAATTCATTTAATAAGATACACTCGACATGAGTATTTCTTTTATTCAATCTTTCAAATTGACCTTTTTATCTTTGTAGAACCACTGTTTAACAACATAATATTGTTAATTTCCGAATAATCAGATTCAGAATCTAAAAATAATTACTTTAAATTCTCTTCTCCCGACATCGTATTTTCCTCTCACACTGCATGTAGAAAACTACGTCTAATGTGCGGTTCGAACACGAAGTGCATGAGAGGAATAGTTTCCTATGCTATGATGCGCTGTGCTGCGCTGTGCTGCCCTACGTTCAATGTGCGCCGGGCCTTATAGTTACCTATATAGTTTCTCTGATAACCAGTTTAGAAGAATCTGGTAGGTCTGCAGTTTTCGATTTCTGGCTGGATCACTTTGTAGGTAGCAGGACTAGATAAAACTAGTTGGTTACTTCTACGAGCCTTTGCCCTTTTAGCAGTAGACATACTAATTCCTAAAGTCTCAGCCGCTCGCGACAATAGACAAACAATTGTACAAAAGATCATAAATAATAAGTTAACTTGTCATACCTCCTGCACGCAAGATAAAGGAAGTAAATGCCCACCGTTTATTCCTTCGCGAAATAATTCAATAAATTCAGCAACAATTACCGAAACTGTGAGCAACGTCTTGTCTGGCATGACATATTAATGCATAAATGTACAATTCTTCTTAACCCTGGGAAGAACTGCTGAATATTGTTAGTGAACTACTACAAAACTGTCAAAAAGCGTTTATACGACAAATAACCTCAAAAAATGTGAAGGACAGATCAGGTGTTCATCATATGTTTATGAACACATACAATGTTGCCTATAATTCCGGTTTTTATTACAAAAATCGACGAAAGATTATAAATAATCCTGAAAACTGAACTAATTATATATAATTTCTGTATTAGTTGCACCCATTGTTTTCTAAATAGTTTTGCCAATACAGTACCACCAAGCACACAAAAGCCCCGGGTAGGGGAAGCTGGCGCTAGCTCCGTTTGACAATTACACTCCGCAGAAAAATTATAAATATTCGTAAACGCAGGAAATTTAAAATGTTTATTTTAAAAATCATCGGAGTTCTTTTACATATGACAGTGTTTAAGTTACTAAACCACTACTTATTAAATACATTTATGGCCAGTATTATAAACGATGAATAAATCATTAGATAACTATTTATAGAGTAAACTTACTTCCCCAATAAACTAAAAGATAAATAAACAAAAGCGCATCATAATTTGTTTACTAATGAATAAAATGTCATAAGCATTAATGTTTTTATGCGCTTTTGTTTACTTTAACAACGATTTAAAATTAACCTGTACGGATTTATTAGCCGAATAAAGTTATTTTGTGTTTATAATATGCAAAATCTACGGAATAAATTAATTTATTCTCAAAGTAAAGATTATTTAGGAAATAAAAAGTGTTATAATACCGAGCATTATTATAACAAAAGTAGTAGTAAATAGAATAATCAAGAATGCAATACATATTTTTATGACAATTCAATTCACCTGTCATCTGTTAAAAAGTGACCAATGAAAATCCAGAATTCTGACGTTTCTTTACCAATAAAAAAAACATCAGTGGATATATCTTCCTAAAAGTGACTATTTTAAACAAATGTGATTTTTATTAGAAAAAGTGAATATTAGTGTTCTGTTACTATAGAAATTGCGTAGTTTGTTGCTAGATTTACTGAAAACTAATTTGAAAAAGAAGTTTGGTTCATTAAATAGTCCCTCGAATACCATCCTTAGTCAAAGTTAAGTAGATTATTTTTGCGGTGGTATCACTACTCATGTCCATTGCGCTTCGTACCAAAGCGCAATAGACATTCGTGACTCCACCGCAATAGGTAGTCGACATAACTTTTTGACTACTCATGGTATTATCCTTTATCTAATAGACTTGTCTGTCCGTCCGTCCGGGACGCTGTAGACTTGTCTGTCCGTCCGTCCGGGACGCTGTTTCAGCAGCCAAACCGTAAGAGATAGAGAAAAAAGTTATGAAAGTTAAATGTTTGGAATGGTCATGTCAGCTCAGGAACCCAATTTCAGTCACGTGACACTTCCGGTTTTCGAGAAATCACAAAAAGACCGTTTTTCAAATAGAACGCGTATTAAATAAAAACAAGCAATCCAGTGAGACAAATGTCTCACTTAAAAAAAAACAAAAAAGACCGTTTTTTCAAATAGAACGCGTATTAAATAAAAACTGTACCCAGACCTGGAAGGTGTCAAAGTGGTTGCCTAACCCGATCGACGTTTTAAGGCGCAGAGGGTCGCAGCTCCGTTTGGCCACTGAAACATTTTTATTTAATACGCGTTCTATTTGAAAAACGGTCTTTTTTGTGATTTCTCGAAAACCGGAAGTGTCACATGACTGAAATTCGGTTCTTGAGCTGACATGGCCATTCCAAACATATAACTTTAATAACTTTTTTCTCTATCTCTTACGGTTTGGCTGCTGAAACAGCGTCCCGGACGGACGGACGGACGGACAGACAAGTCTATTAGATAAAGGATGTTTCAGCAGCCAAACGGAGCTGCGACCCTCTGCGCCTTAAAACGTCGATCGGTTAGGCAACCACTTTGACACCTTCCAGGTCTGGGTACAGTTTTTATTTAATACGCGTTCTATTTGAAAAACGGTCTTTTTTGTTTTTTTAAATGAGACATTTGTCTCACTGGATTGTGCTTGTAGGTGATAATAAATTACTGAGAGATTATATGTACTATAAAATAAATATATTAGATTGCCTAATTATCATAATTCTAAATTCTAATGCAAAAAATACAAGGTTTTTAATCAAATGAAATAGACATTAAGATTGCCAGAGCAAAGAAAAGCTAAAGAGAGGAAGAATGCTGATCCAAATATAGTATGTACAGTTAGTCCAGGAAATCGGTGTCAGAAAAGGGTGGTTTGAAGAAAAAATCCCGGGCTTAGGTTTTATGACTGATCTTTATGTTTTCAGGTGTGCTGAATCTGAATTTCAACTTTGCCGCGCGCTATCGTGGTCGCCTTTAGCCGAAATTTGACAATTTATTTAAATTTCATGGTTTTTTTCTTGTTTATTTAATATAAATCGTACTAAATTTTATTAAACATTGTTCGGGGTAGTACTTTATGCTTTCACGTGTGCTGAATGCAAATATAACCCTCCCGACCCTCTACGATTACGGGAAATGCCTAAATTTGACAATTTAATTAAATTTTATAGGTTTTTTCCTAGGTTTTTAAATTTTTTCGCTATATAAATCGTACTAAATTTTATTAAATATAATTCTGGGTGGTTTTTTATGTTTTCAGGTGCGCTAAATCCGAATATCATCCCCATGACCCCCTACAGGTGACCTAAGTAGCCGAAAACTTGAAAAAACCTCAAAAAACACCGAATTTTCTATTCTGCTTTTTTTCTACAAAAATTCGATTTTTGAGCTGTTTTCACCTATTCCATAGGTTCTTTGGTGTGCTGAATCCGAATTTGATTCCCATGAGCCCTTACGATCACTGTATAGTAGTTACTACTCGTAGGCCGAGGAGTCAGCGATGCCATATTATCCAGGTGGACACAAGGAATGACTGCTTGCCAAGAAGTGTGCGATGTGATCGAAACGTTCTGCGGTATCAACTTTGGTACGACGGAGCAACATTTTGACAGCAGGGACAGCAGATTTAGACGAGACGATGAGGACATGAAGAAGATGTTAGAATGGTTTCGCAACCATCCACCTTTCTTGCACTCTAAAGACATAATATCCATCGGCACAGGGGTCCTCGGAGATCCCAACACAATTACATGCTACATGGCCAAAGAACATGGCGTGGAAAGAATGGAGAACGTTAAGACAGAGGATGCACGGGACAAAGACTTTCGGACTGTCAAGTACAAGAGAAGTGATCGAGTGTTACCTCTAGCAGCTGTCAGCACTGCACTTGTAATTGATGACCGGCCTGTTCCCATAAAACCTTTGACTCTCTTCCAAAGAATCAGCGTTGCCAAGCAGTCTGAGGAGGAATTGCAAAAGTTCTTAACATACGAGCTCTGTCTATATCCTTTGGCTCTATTTGATGATATGGGCATGAGAAAGGGAACAAAATCAGCTTTGTATAAGGCTTTCCGACCGATGGCAGACATCTCAACTTTGGATAATGAAACACTGCATGTGATAGATGGTGGATTCTTATTACATCGAGTTGTATGGTCATCAAACTTAAGTTCTTTCTCTGATATTAGCCGCAGCTACATTGATTACGTTAAGTGCAAGTACAAGTCTTATGCCGTAATAGTATTCGATGGCTACCCAGATGATTACCACCTTAGTACGAAGTACATGGAGCGGATGCGAAGATCTGTTAAAAAGCATTCAGTCGAAATCATTGTCAACGACGACAACTCTCCCAGGTGTTCACAAGAGAGCTTCCTCAGCAACTCCAAGAATAAAGAACGATTTATATCCTATCTCAGGAATAAGTTTGCCGAAGCCAACATTACAACTTACCAGGCAGTGGAAGATGCTGACACCCTGATTGTAGACACTGCTCAGTCCTTGGCTTCGCAAAAAAAGTGTGACAGTGGTTGGCGAGGATGTTGATCTTCTTGTGATCATGATCGGAAAGAAAACATCCGAAAACGTATACTTTATCAAACCTGGAAGAGGAGCAAGACCATCCATCTTGTACCATCCATCCACTGCCGTGGATGAAGAAGTTGCAGGTTTCATACTCCTTCACGCCATCAGTGGGTGCGATTCCACTTCTTCGTTTTATAATCAGGGGAAGATGAAATGTTTGAAAACATTGCGAAAGGATCCTAAGCTCCTGAAAACGTTGGAAGTTTTTTATGATCCCGATGCCGACAAGAAGGCACTGATTGATGCGGGTGAAAACTTCATCATATCTTTATATGGATTCTCCCCCTACAGCACCACATTGGATAGATTAAGATACAGACAGTATGTTACAGCAGCGTACAAAAGTAACTGTAACATGGCAATGCTCCCTCCAACGAGTGCTGCAGCACAGCATCATATATATCGTACGTTTCACCAAGTGCAAGTGTGGCTGGGAAATCCATGTGAACCCATCCAATGGGGATGGAAGAAAGTAAAGAATGGACTACTCCCAATTTTGACGGATCTCCCACCAGCACCGCCAGAGCTACTGGCCAAAATTTCGTGTGGGTGCAAAAAAATTGCTCACAGAATTGCGGCTGCAGACGTGTAGGACTGTTGTGCACCAGCATCTGCAGATTCTGTGAAGGAAGATGCAACAATGCAGATCGTGTTGATTTGCTCGAAGGGGCAGAGCAGGAGGGGCTGGAGACTGACGACGTTGTGATTGCTCCTGAAACCGAGAACAATGAAGGTAAGAAAACATGAAAGTATGAAGTTAATGAACTTATGTGATTAGTTCTTCTTAGTGTTCCCTCTTTTTGTAATCATTTCACCTTTCTATCATTTCTGTTCTAGACGATGATGAACTGCTCGCTTTCCCAACCACGAAACTTTCCGAATTTATTAGTGAATCAAATCAAAAATGCTCGCCAGAACCAGGACCCTCGACCCAGGCCCAGCAGATCCAAGAGAGGCCTACTAAACGCAGATATTCTTCTACACAGTCGCACGGTACGCATTCCTTCACTATTTACCACATGATTTATATTAGTTTTAATCAGTGTTCCCTCTTCTTTGCAATCATTTCACCTCTCCATCATTTCTGTTCCAAATGATGATGAACCGCTCACCATTCCATCCAAGAATGAATACCCACCAGAACCAGGACCCTCGACTCAGGCCCACCAGCTCCAAGATACAGCTACAGCCTCACGCTCTACCAAACGCAGATGTTCTGATACATAGTCTCACGGTATGCGTTCCTACACTGTTCTAACAAATGATTTAAATTAGTTTTTATCAGTGTTCCCTCTTTTTTTGTAATAATTTCACCTCTCCACATTTGGGAAATAAAATTTGTTTTTATATATTGAGTTTTGTTAATTTTCCCAATAATTTCCTGCTTCACATACCAAAACTACCGAGAGTTGTGGCAGCACTGGTTTCTTATTTTTAATTTTCTACGAGTAGTAACTACTATACAGTGATCGTAAGGGCTCATGGGAATCAAATTCGGATTCAGCACACCAAAGAACCTATGGAATAGGTGAAAACAGCTCAAAAATCGACTTTTTGTAGAAAAAAAAAACAGAATAGAAAATTCGGTGTTTTTTGAGGTTTTTACAAGTTTTCGGCTACTTAGGTCACCTGTAGGGGGTCATGGGGATGATATTCGGATTTAGCGCACCTGAAAACATAAAAAACCACCCAGAATTATATTTAATAAAATTTAGTACGATTTATATAGCGAAAAAAATTTAAAAACCTAGGACAAAACCTATAAAATTTAATTAAATTGTCAAATTTAGGCATTTCCCGTAATCGTAGAGGGTCGGGAGGGTTATATTTGCATTTAGCACACGTGAAAGCATAAAGTACTAGCCCGAACAATGTTTAATAAAATTTAGTACGATTTATATTAAATAAACAAGAAAAAAACCATGAAATTTAAATAAATTGTCAAATTTCGGCTAAAGGCGACCACGATAGCGCGCGGCAAAGTTGAAATTCGGATTCAGCACACCTGAAAACATAAAGATCAGTCATAAAACCTAATAGTGGAGTAGATCTGGCAAAAAAAAACCGAAAAACGAACTCTCTCTGTTCGAAAATTTTTGTTTGTGATTTTATAGAGTCGGGGTCCCTCTTTCAGATGATCACTATGGGAAGACTACCGGTGGTGTAAAGGGGGGGAAAATTTCCGTTCAAAGATATGGGGAAGCGGGTTTTTCGCTAATAACTCGCTGAGTTTTATCCCCATCGGAACATTTTGTATGAGATGAAATAAAGGACTCGCAAATACAAACAAAATGAACTTTGGTTGGTCGAAATCGGTCCAGCGGTTAGCGAGATATTGCGTTTTGAAGGTCGAAAAACTGCGCCCGGAATTTCGCCAGGACGGGAACCCTCCGCGGGCCGTGTTCGCGTTTTTCGCAGGGAAGATATTGACCAAACGACTTTATATTTTTTTCCCTGTTAGGTAATCCCCATCAAAATAGTTTGTCCAAATTTCAAGTCACTAGGTCAATTAGGAAGGGAGGGGGACGGAAAACAATAAAAAATTTTTGATCGGGGCGAACTTTTTTATTTATTGGCCGATCCGGGTCATCCAAACTGGAAAATCTTTGCTAATTTTTTCGCTACAAGATGAGTCGGGAGTGACCAAGATTTTCGCGAAAATGGGGAAATGGCGGGCAATTTTCCGATTTAAAAAACCTTATTTCTTTATTTTCGCGATGAAGGAGTGGAGCAGGAGACAATTTTTTTCTGACACCAGATTGAAATTTTTTTTCGCTTAAAAATAAGCCTTGTAAGTATCCGGTAAGACAATTATTAAGGGAGGAAGAGAGGTGAACGCGTTTTACCCTGTAGAAGGGCAAGGGATAGGGCTAGCGACTTTGGGCAGGGCTCATTCTCAAGGGTAATAAATTCCCTTTCATGATTTTTTATCGCGAGGCGCTATTTTGATCAGGGGCTGCACACGCGCGTGATATGTTTATCACGGCGAGCGCGAGATGCCGGCGGCAGAGCCTAGCGCTCGCTCTCCTCTTTCTACTCTCTTACAAATCCATATTCACGCTCATCTCGTCTGTGTGTACCGGTGAGCCTGATAAACATATCACGCGTGTGTGCAGCCCCTGATTAATATAGCGCTGCGCCATAAAAAAACCATGAAAAGGAATTGATTACGCTTGAGAATGAGCCTTGCCCAAAGTCGCCAGCCCTATCCCTTGCCCTTCTACAGGGCAAAACGCGTCCACCTCTCTCCCTCCCTTAATAATTGTCTTACCGGATTCTTAAGGAGCGCATTTTCAAGGGAAAAAAATTTCAATCCAGTGACAGAAAAAAATTGTCTCCTACTCCACTCCTTCATCGCGAAAATAAAGAAATAAAGTTTTCTAAATCGGAAAATTGCCAGCCATTTTCCCATTTTTGCGAAAATCTTGATCGCTCCCGGCTCATCTTGTAGCAAAAAAATTAACGAAGATTTTTCAGTTTGGATTACCCGGATCGGCCAATAAATAAAAAAGTTCGCCCCGATCAAAGTTTTTTTATTATTTTCCCTCCCCCACCCCTCCTAATTGACCTAGCGACTTGAAATTTGGACAAACTATTTTTATTGTGATTACCTAACAGGTAACAAAATATAAAGTCACTAGGTCAATATCTTCCCCGCGAAAAACGCGAACACGGCCCTCGGAAGGTTTCCGCCGCGGCGAAATTCCGGGCGCAGTTTTTCGACCTTAAAAACGCAATATCTCGCGAACCGCTGGACCGATTTCGACCAGCCAAAGTTCATTTTGTTTGTATTTGCGAGTCCTTTATTTCATCTCCTATAAACTGTTCCGATCGGGATGAAACTCAGCGTGTTATTCGCAAAAAACCCGTTTCCCTATATCTTTGAACGGTAATTTTCCCCCCCTTCGCACCTCCGGTAGTCTTCCCATAGTGATCATCTGAAAGATGGACCCCGACTCTATGAAATCACAAACAAAAATTTTCAAAACGAGAGAGTTCGTTTTCAAACCCAGATCTACTCCACTATAAGCCCGGGATTTTTTCTCGCCTAAACTACCAATTTCCTGGACTAAGTGGCGGAATTAAAAATCCGAGCGAGTCTCATAGAGCATTTTTGCAATTTTTGTGTAACGTAAATTCGGTGTTTTCATTAGGAATAAATCAATGAGATTTCTTTGTAATCATATAGTAAAATATAAACAATTAAGTCTGAACTCATTGCAAAGCAACAATTCTGTTTATTTTTTAAATAATATGAAATTGAAAGTAAGTTAAAATTGATAAATTCAAATAGAAGTCGAAACGCACCCTGATTGGTCGTGAGAATCGTGACGTCAGAACTCATATCGATGACAGTTTGTTTACATTTGCAGCGTGGTTATTGTGATATAATTGGACTTGTATGTTCGATTTCAGCGAGAATTATTGTCTTTATTTGTGTTTTGAAATCATAAAATGCCGTCAGACGGGTTTGTGAAAGCTTCATCAAACAATTTACCACCCTTAGACATTTTCATGGTGATGGAATTCATAAAGAACGACGATCGTTTCAATGCAGCTGAATTTCGAAATGTAAAAGCAACAGCGTAAGTACTTAAACACTTCGGTTTCTATGTTGAAATTACTCCACATATTTATCCAAAAATAAGTCAATTTCCGATAGTTTTCATATCATTTAAAGAACAGTTTTTATATTATCTCATTTAGAGGTTATGTTATTGTTGTGTTAACTTCACATCATAATTTGGAAAATCATATTCTTATTTCTCATATCTGAAATGAATATCTTGCACAGGGCTACTCGTGAGGCATACGGTAATAATGCCATTGGGTATGTAGAGTTGTAAAGAGAGGGCCCTTTGTGCACTTTACAGTGCAAAGTATGCCCAGAGCACAGAGTTCGGTCCAAAAAGTATTCTGTTCAACTTATTGTTGATGAGACAGAAGAGAAAGTTTTGGATGTCGTCTGCAATGATTGTGCTGCTTCATCAGGTAATTGATTGTGTGAAAAATCACTAGCAGCTATTTTATATCTATTATTGGTTTGTAGATGGTTGTAAGCATGCAGTTGCATTTTTGATGTGGGTGCACCGAAGAAGTGAAGAATCTTCACCAACTAAAATAACTTCTTACTGGGTAAAACCACGATTATCAACAGTTGGTACATCTCAGAAGTTCATTACAGCTTCTTGTCATTTTCTACAGAGCAGATGAATTTGCAGCTGTGCAAAGAAGTAGAAATATATACAAGAGGACAATCCGTTTCTCCACTTTGCCATGAATTTAGGTTTGGACGTGTTACTGCCTCAAAGCTACATGAATTTGCACACTGCAAAGTGGCTGAAGATACTCTGGTGGAAACAATAACAGGTGCATATATAGTGAAGGATACAATATTTGCAGTTTCACCAGATGCTATTACTTCAGAGTTTGTAGTCGAAGTGAAATGCCCAACAAGTGATAAATAATTGAAAAATTATATTAAGAACAACCAAATCGCTGCAAAGTTCAAAGCACAAATCCAGTTGCAAATGTTGTGTGCTGGAAGGAAACGTGGAATATTTTGTGTTGCCGACCCTGATTATGAACAATCCAAGAACATTCAGATTTTGTAGGAGGACTATGATGAAATGTTTCTAAAACAACTTTTAGAGGAAACTTTGAAGAATTGGGAAATATTTCCAAAACTGTATGAATCTGTTTCATGAATAAAAATCTGTTTTGAAATCATTAAGTAATTGTATGAGTGTGAATCACTTTCTGGTAGTAATTTTATTATAGAATACTGTACCTTGATTGCCAAACATATTGCACTTATTGAAAACCTGTGTTCTGAAACATGTAGACTTCTCTTTTTGTTTCTACTTGTCTAACTACTCAAATTTTTTGTCTTCGAATGTAATGGTTGTCAATTTGGCTTCATTTCTGAAAATATTCCTTCAAAAACACTATTTTAAACAAATTTTAAATTGCTAATTTAGGCACCATCTAGATTAGGTAGGCATAATAAAAATCCTGGGGCACACAAAGAAATATCTTTCCTGGTGTAATTACAGAAGTACTCGTACATCCCGGTACAAAAAACCACTTATTTTGTGCTTTCTGCATTTAAAAATGTCTTACTAACTTATTTTTCTGAAAATCGATCGAAAATAATGAAAACTGATGAATAAAAATAAATATAAAACTTCCCACAACCTCACAGAAATATTGTTACAATAGAATAATGGCGCGTCCAGTGACTCCGATATGAGTAGTGACGTATGCCACCCGCCATGTTGGCGCTGGTCGTTTACGCGGCAAATTTCTGAATTTGAATTTGAGGGTGGAATAACTCGGATTCAAAATTTTTTTATTTCAATTTTTTTTGTTTTTCGTGTAATTGGCTGTTGACCTGTCTTCCTGCATATTTTTCAAAAAAATGGAAAACACCGAATTGGGATTTGCCTTTCTAGGTTAGCAATTGACAGTTAAACAATGAGGCATGCTGTCATGTGCGAGTAATTATTTTGACTTTGACTAATTTCACCAGGTAACGTGATAAGTAAAGTAAAGTAAGATATACACTGAATCATTTTAAATGCCCGGATGTTTAATTCCGCGACTGTACATATATTTTTCTTATAATGGACTTGCTTGTAATCGATTCTCGTTAGCAATGGACCGATTACCAAAGTCCCAACTAAAGAGTCATTTAAATGTAACTTTTATAAACACCTGGTTTATCATTTTTCTACTCCGTAATTAGGATGAATATATGTTTCGTCTAGGAACGAAACATGTTTTTTCGCACCTAATTCTTCAATTTCTATTATTTTCCTTGAATACCTAAAACGCCAAGCTACAATGTCACTCCTTTCCATGAGCAATTTTCCTTTGTCACATTTCTTATTATGAAAGCCTATTTCGTTTAGATGCTTTCTCAAAGTTTCTCGACCACCAGTATAGTTAACTTTTTCATTCATTCTGTTTACTAATACATTTAGACTCGCTACTTTATGCTCCACAGTGAACATTTCATGAACTGTTCTTCGCAAGACTCCCAAATCAAAATCGTCAAGAACGATTTTCTTAGAACCTTCCTTGACTTTGTTCTTCTTCGGAGATGTTAAGGAAGTAGTGCCTGGAAGAAAGGACTAAAGTATTATCTGCATTATGTTTTTTAATGACAATGCTGAGAAATAATATTGTAATGTTTAAGTATTACCTGCTATAACGTCATCATCATCATCATCATCATAGAACAGCATTATGTTGTCCACTCCAATTTTGGACATATGCCTCCTCAAGATTCTTCCACTTTGTCCGGCCTTGTGCTGTTAGTGTCCATTGTAGTCCTGCTCCTATTGCGAAATCGTCCTTCCAACGTGCTCTCGGTCTTCCTCTATCACGTTTGCCTGTTCGAGGTCTCCAAATGGTCGTTGTAACATACTCCTTAGAAACTTTCTTTATCAGAGAGGTTGATTTTCCATTTTCTGTGGCTGCTATTTCTGTAGATTGCTCTACTAGAAATATCAACGTTCCAGAAGTCTTCTTGTTCATCAGAAAAGTTTATGACATTTGCAATAATACTTCTTATTTCTGAATTCACAAGCTGTCTTGCTTTATAGCTCATTGTAATCCTATGTAAAAAGGAATTTAGTATTACATAAATATATAACTGCAATTTAAGGTAGCACTTTAGAAAGCATTTAATACTTACGATTTGATGTTATACAAGCAAACCGCGCGCTACGCGCTGCGAGTCTTGAATCGGCGCGCACGTGAAATAGGATACGCGAAAGGGCAAGCTCCGATCCGAGCGCTAAAATAAGAAAAACAAAACCTAAACAAATATAAACATCTGTGAAGCCGGAACGTGAGATTTTATTTTGTGCCACAGACACACAGACAAACACACATTAAGGAAAATTATATTATAGATAACCAAGCCGTCCAAAATTAAACGACGAATAGGTAAACAATAAAGCGTGAAACAGAATAGACGCTCTCTACCGCTCTTGACTGTTTCCAAATGTCAAACCCAAAGTTCTCTCATATGGTGAAGTGGTAGCACTGCACAGAACGAACGAGCGTCAGCGCTCTACACTGGTGAAGTTGATTAACTTTCTAATTGTTACGCTGCCAACGTCGTGAACTGTCAACGCTACCCAAACATAACCAAAAATACCAGATTATCTAAAATGAGCATAAGCTGTGGTATGTTTAATTACGAAAAATTCGTCGCCTTAGTACAAAAGTATCCGGTATTATACAATAAGGCAACCGCCGGATACAAAAACGTTATGTTGAAAACAAGAATTATGGTTATGTTTAAAACGCTAAGCAGCTCTCATTCTGTTCCTGTTGAAAAGTGTAAGCATGTTTTCGAGCATAGGAATGGTTGGGAACGTTGTATTCTGTTTAGCGCTTAACAGAACTAACGAAGAAAAGCAAAACTAACAAAAATTAACAAAAAACAACAAAACTAATGACAACAGCACTGAAATAAACTGGAAATTAGACACTTCTATCTGACGCAATATCAGCAATCGCGAAGCGACGTTTATGTTTTTTGTTTGAATGTACCTCTCCACAAAGCTTGCTTTTTATTGGTTCTCTAGTTTCCCTTACTGGATTTTTAGATTTAGTTCACATATTTTCCGGGGCTTTTGTGTGCTTGGTGGTACTGCATATTAGTTATTTTTACTATTTACTAATAATATCTTCATTTGATTTAGGGATTTATAATTAAGGTCGAAAACACTGTATTTTACAGACACATACCGCATTAGTCAAATCCATTTCCAAACACCCAGAGACGTGCTAATGTAATGCTATCCTTGTCGCACTCGTAAATAACGAGAGAGAAAACGATTTCTATTCTAACTTCGTGTAACGATGACGCAGGGCTCATCTTTGGCTGGATACATAGTATCAATTTTAACCAACCCTTTAAAAATACAAACAAAGCTAGATTATCACTTTAGTAGCCATGTACCTAACTATAATACAGTGGAATGTAAATTGCTTCGTTATCTTAATGACTGTCGTATGTCATTTGACGTGGTGGAGCATTGGCCAATAGAAAAAAAAACGTTCAAAAAAACTATCTACATCAGCAACAACACAGTTCAATTCCAAACGGAGTTCATTACATAAAGTTAATTATTGTTCACTCGCTACATATTATCAGAAGCAACGCATTTCAAAACAAAATGATTTATAATACTCGAGTTATACTTCTACTTTACCCCACATTTTGTTTAAAATGCAGAAAACAAAACCACAGATGTTGGACGTCAGCTAATCAAGAGACTTTTTGAGACTACATGTACACACACAATTTTATATATTAATTTATAATAGCGTTCTATCAAGATATTAGATACATAAAATAAACATGAAACTCATTGAAGAATTTGTGGCATACTATTTTAAAAGTGTATTGCTAGACATTTTTTAAATATGCGTTCATAGCAATGGTAGCTTTAATAATACAAGCTTTATTTGAGATATTTAAGCAAAATATGTGTATTAAGTTATATTTTCAACTTTCTTCGTTTTTACGAATAACATTAATAAAAAGACAAATTGGCAAACGATGTAGGTATTTGCATGATGTCGATCTGTCCATAGGATTTTAGAAACCAAAATAGTAGAAATGCGATTAAATCGAAGAAAAATAAACAGAATTTAACATTACCATGGTTTTCCATTAGAAATTCTGGGGCTTGCTATACTTAATGCAAACAACTAACTTTTGTCACAGCAGAACACTCTACTCAATGGCATAACTACCGAGGGGGCAAAGGGGGCAGCGGCCCCCGGGCCCTAAACTTCAGGGAGCCCAACGGGCCTCCTGAAATTTAAAGCCCGGCAGGTCCAAACTCGGTCCCGTATAAAGTTTCAATGAGTCCGGGAAAAACACAATAAACCCTCGGAGAAATCTAAAACATGTCAAAAAGTTATCTGTTTGGTATACATTTAAAATAAAATATTTTATGTACACCCGATGCACCACTTCTTGCACGTGCACGTACTTCGCAGTCATCTCAGATTACTGATCTCTATTGAGAAGCAGAGAGCGAGAAATGTTCATACATCAGACATCATTACATCTTTTGCTAATCAGAAGTCTAGAAGATATTTTCTTGATTAGCAGATCAGCAGTTAAAGCAAAGTTATACTTTGAATTGTACCTCGAAATGTACGGAAGTGCCAAATTGTGGAAATAATTATGTTTTTGTTTGTTCCTTTAGTGCGTAGGCTTACAGGATTTATATTTATTATTATTACTTTCAATAAAAAACGTGTATCTCGCTTTGATGTTTCAGTTTATAAATTTAAAAAAATAATTGAAAAATGATAACCAAAAATGCTTTGGCAAGAATAGGACTTACACTTGGCAATTAAGGGGCCCGGTGAAGATCACGGCCCCCGGGCCCAAAATTTGAAGTTACACCACTGAGTCTCTACTACGCAATAGCAGTAGAATAAACTAATGACAATCTTGCACCATTGTCGACAAACTGTGAATCTCCAAAAAAGTTCCGCAACCAATATCGTTCAACAGAGCTGAGCTACTCCGTAGGAGAGTTAACACTAAAATGATTAAAACCAGCAGCAACTTGATTGTTCAATAAATCACAAATTTAATTTGAAGATTCCCTAGTAATATGGCAATTGCATTTATAATGAAGGGAGAGATCTGATAATTACATTTGCAAGAGTCCAACTGAAACTTTCACCTGCAATTTTCGACATAATCTAGAAATGTACTTTCAGTTTGCATAGCCAATAAGTAGCGTTTGGAAAACTAAGATGAGCCAGAGTTTTAGCTAACTTTAAGAAACAAACCAAGAATAGATGCTAACGTCAAAATAACTGTAACACTTTCTTAATTTTCTTCAACTCCTTTTAGTTCCTTTACTATTCAAATCACTAGTTGAAAGAGCATTGTATGCTTAATGCGATAGCTTAATTCGCTTTTTTAAATTGATATAATTTCGTATATTTAAAAAAAAAGAATTTGGACAATAATTTACTAAACGGCATATACATAATTATGTTTAGTGAAATTTCTATTAACGCACGTCTCTAAATAACGGACACCTTCGCTTAACGGACACATTTAAATCGAAAATAGTATATATATTTCAATGTATTTTTGACTTCGCATAACGTACACTCTGTATTACGAACAAGGGCAGTATTTTTTATGTGAACGTACAAAATATATTTTTGCGTTAACGTATGTTCACAATTAATTGAAATTAGACGCGAGAAAATAGAAGTTGCAATCAAATATACCCTTGGGCACAACAAACCCATCAATGAATGACACCGTTTATCAGAATGGTTGCTGTTGCTAAGCAAAGTTTTCGATGTGAGTAAATAATAAAATGGCGAACTTTTAACTTCCGCAAATAAAGCAGTTTGAGAACTGAATAATACATTAATTAAACCAGATTAAAGTAGGCCGTGGATATTTTAAGAACAACAACAGTGTGACATCCAGCTTATAAAACTTCAACAGCTACAGATACATTGAAGAAACTCGCCCTGTATACAACTATAAACTCATATCGCATACCTAATAAAATAGCTACATAGCTTCAATGACGTACTACCACTTACATGGAAATTTTAAACCACAATGAACTAATAAGATATATGAACATATCCCACAAGACAGTTCAATCTCGTTCACCTTCTTCCCTGATGTTTTAGTCATTATTTCTATTTTTAAGCAAAAAATATTTCGTAAATATTTGAAAGTTTGAAAGTGGTGTGCTGCTAAAAACCGCAATCTGCAATGCTGAGTACGTTAATCTGCATCTACAGCTACACACCTGTTGCATGCAATAAATGTATAACACCGGCAAACTGTATCACAGAAAATTGCTAGTGTCGGTGAACTTGAATTTTTAGTATTAGCACTTTCTCTGTTGACGCTCAAATTCATAAATAAAAAATTATCTTAGTTATCAGGCCTGCATCAAATGAGAGGAACGAATTTAATACGTTTTGCTGGTTAGTTCCGCTACATGACAAGTATGCTATGTAGCAGGATTATTTATTTAATAGTTTACTAGATTTTGGTAGCGATTGAATGTGTTGCTAGCCAAAAGACTATATCGCCGACTTTCCTCTCATAAAGCTGGAAGTAAAAGAATGTTAACAAACACTATCACTTAATGTCGCCAACAAACTACGCCTTATTACTTTTCAGGGAGAAACTACAGGAAACAGTGAAACCAAGGTTTCTGCTGCTACAAATATGACAGTGTGCGACAAAAGTATGGAAATCTGCGGATACTCATTAACTAATTCAATGCCGGAAAGACAAAGACAATAGGGATAATTGGTTATTTGAGTGATTTAATTTTAATTCCGATGATGAACACATCCCTTTTGTCAAGCTTTTGGCAAGGGAAATGTGGTAAATTTTGAGCAACAATAATAATTTTTGAAGCGCCGCAGCAACCTATTTAACAACAAAGTTAAACTAGTGTGTAATAAATTTGATTTCACTTTTACTCATCAACATCGAATTTTGAAACCGTCGGATTCTCAGTAAACAACGTAAATGCTATAATAAATTGGGAACAATTTAGTTCTAACGCACAACTGTTAGAATTAATTAGATGTGATTAGAACGAAATATAAGTACTTTCGAGTGTCAGGTTTCAATTTAGTGCTTCGGGTGTGATGGCTGTAACGTTTTAGCTGTTTTTATAGAAAATGTGTAAGTCTTGGGCTTGAGAGCCCAATTAACTTTAAATCATTTAAATCGCACTCATCTAAATGTTCCCTTCTCGATTAATACTCGGTCTCAAATTCACAATTTTCAACTAATTAGATATTCTCAAATTTATTTGTGAGCGATTTTTTGGTAATATTTGTGAAAAACTTGTGTGTTTTGAAAATTCCGTCTCTCTTTCTTCTTTCAACATCTCGACTAAGATTTCATCTGTTCCTGCAGTTTTGGTATTGTTCTTGTTTTTTTATTACCTATATAGCTTCTTTATCTATGTCTGGCGCGCCCTTAGAATTAAAATTAATCATTTTTCTCCCCAGTTTTTCATCTACGATACAATTTTGTCTACTTTAGTCTGCACAGATTCTCGTAAATTTGTTAAGTGTTCTCTCTTCTTTTTAATTTTGTTTTACATTCTCTTATCTTAAATTATGTGGCCTTGTAATTTTTCATTGGTCGTTATTTGTAAATTGAATTTCGCAATTCGTCGAGTCCAGTTTCCTTTCGAGGCAGGATTTTAGGTTTCGGGGAAGAGGTCGGTAGTCGGCCAGTTGTAATCGAGGTTAGGTGCGGTACGTTATTTTTTCCGTGAATATCGCCGTTTGAAGTTCCTAATTCCGTCTCGTTTTGAGGAATTTTATATTGGTCTTTAGTCGGATACATTCAAGCGCCCTTTGTCGTCCTACTAAAGCCTGTTACTGGTCACACCGTCACACATCGTTTTGCAACCTTCATGTATCACGACATTGTTCTGGAAAAATCTTCCGTTCATCATTTACTAATTGTCTATAGAAAATCGTTGAATTGCCTCTATAATGGCAAATAATTGTCATAAATGTACGCTACTGTATTATTTAATTATATTCATGTTTTATTGAAGTTGTAAATGTAACTGATTTACTAACTGGCTACAGAAAATCGTTGAATTGCCTCTATAATGGCAAATAATTGTCATAAATTTACACTACTGTATTATTTAATTATATTCATGTTTTACTGAAGTTGTAAATGTAACTGATGGCCGAGTGTCGTTACTAAAAGCATTGAGAATGAAATCGAAATCAAAGAATGATGTCCACACAGCTTTAATTATTGTGTGGTAACCCGTCAAGGATATCTAACAATGTAATAAAGCTTTCTTAACATGCCATGAAGCTGAAATCGTGCCAGAAGGAAAACCTGTCTGAAAGAAAAACAGTCAAATCGATTCAAAACGTTGTTATCAAATAATTACATTCTTTGCAAATTATGTGCATATATTTAACCCACATCACATGAAAAAATTAAACAACAGGTTTTACGCGAAACTTCTTCGGGTAAATCGTAACCTACCTGCATATTAATGTATTTACCAGCGTGTTTTATTGACGCCTAATTTGCATAACTCCTCTAAAAGCGTGTCCAAGTTGTTCGAATTAAATAGTATCTTGAATTATTTGTGTTCAATAAACTTAAGTGTTATGAAAGAACCTGCACTTTTCTGGGCTAGAAAATAAAAAAAATATTTAGAAGACATACACACACAATTTTTATTTTGGTTTTAACAGCTTTCATAAGATACTTGCCCTCAATCTTTTTCTGTATTAATAATATGACCAGTGATATATTGACAAAATTATTTAGCATAGTAAAGCACTGCTAACAAAGCTGACCTATACTCAATCTGACTTTCGGTATTCTTTCAGTTTACACAACACCTACATTAACAAGTGAATATACCCCTAACTGTGAACTACATTTACTACTGTAAATTTCTCTTAATGCTCTTTGTCGTGTTCCAGGTACGATTTAATATCATGTATAGAACTGTCTCAAAAGGTTTACAAGCTGTTGTTTAATAAGTCCAGCTCTAACGAGGTGCATATCCGTAATAATCTTGATTTAGTAGATAGTATTTGTGTAGATGATTTACATTATCGTAATATTTTCATTCTCACAACAGAAAAATGTTTATTCCATCCATATCATTTTCCTGTACACCATAATGCAGTAACTGTTGAAACTGGTGAGTTGTGTTCAGTTCTAGCGGTTTCCATATTTCCTTTGTTCACCTCTCGGTCAGAACCCAACAAAAGCAAGCAGACTTGAAGTTCATTGGGGGTGCTTTCATCCTATGCTTTTAGTAATATGTCGCATTCTATTTGTTTGGTTGAAATTATAATAATCTTTTTCTGAAGTGCATTGCATCACGTGAATATTTGAAAATGCGTGGGCAAAGATGCAAAAAAAATATTGAAAAAGAATTGTGTTTTATATTGAGAAACACATATGCGAAATTGTGGGGTTTACAGAAATTTGAGAAATTAAATTTTGTTTGCGGTGTAAGTACAATTTTGGTCTCAACTGTTTCAACGGGGTTAAAATAATTGTAATCTCGACATGAAATCTGGTAATGCAAAATCGTCACTTAAAGGTGCCAATGAAGTCAGTATAACTGAAACAAGTGTTCTGAAAACTTTAAATGACGATTTAGGCATGAAAAAGGTGGATTCCCAGATTGCCCACACCTGGGAAAAAGCTATACGAAAATGAAACGTTTCAAAAAAAGTTTAGCTTCGTCGAAGGGCGACACAATATTTTTTGTTGTCGAATTATCACCAGAAGTGAAAATTGGGTACATGTCAGGGATGCTTGCACTAAGGAGAAATCCATGTAGTTCATTAAAGCTTCCAATTACCAAAAATGCAAAGTTTTCGGGGCTCTGAAAATTGATGCTAAGAGGATTTATCACAAACGGGGGGAGCGGGGCCGTGGAAACACAATCAAAAAAACATTTTACTTTTAAAATTGCTGCAAGTCAATTGTTGGGTTCATACGGCGAACAAAATTCAGCAAATAATCACTGAGTGTAGATTTCTAGAGTTGCATCCTTATTCAACTTATAGCCATAGCCTCGCTCCACTAGAGGTTAACAAACATGTCAGGGGAAAGCGTTTTGCTTACTCACAAAAGCCGTTAAACAATAGTTTGCAAGGCTTATTCAAAAAGTAAAATTTTTCTTACTATCAAGGTGCCCAAGTGCTCTTCTAGGCCATAGGTTGTTCGGTCTTAATTTATCTGCGTAGTTATTTGTGTAGTTCTGCCCCCTCTTCATTCCATTCAGAGTTTTTAAGATTTTTTTTCATTCTTTATATGTTGTGCCTTGTCTGCTTGTTCTCTTACGTCAAAGTGCTCAAGTGCTCTTCTACGCGGTATAATCATAGTTTTCAGTCTGTTCCTTACTCTCTTCTTCCATTTATCTACGTAGTATTGTTTGTGGTGTACTTCCTTGGCAGGACATTTTCAGATTGTACAAATGTACGGCTATTAGAGTATTTTTCTAAAATTACGACCCCACTTGTATATTGTTTTTTTTCATATTATTCCGCTTGTTAGGTCAAACTTATCCAATTTCATGCAAGCAGTTAATGGCTCAGGCGTACTCAACTGGGTCCGCCTCCATAGAATCTGAAAGGCGCTTATTTCATGTCTTTGCTTATATTCGTTGGCATGCTGGGTTCCAATGTCGATTTAGTATGCAGACGCTTTTCTAGAATATTCCGCTAGCTGGATGCGAGCGAGTCCGCAAGCTTGCAGTCGCCTTGTCGATGGTTGCACGTGTTCGTACGACACGAAGCACGCTTCCCGCCTATCCCGCTTTGGCAGCGCTGGGGCTGTGTGGTGTGTTGTTTAGTCAGCTAGGAGGAGGCACGAGAAGGCAGTGAGTCGAGTTCTGGAGGTGCGCAGCAGCGGCGTCTTCCCATTCGGGGTGACATCCGCTAGGCGCTGGCGAAATTGTTTTTTTCCTGTGATTAATACAAAGTGAGTTCCGTGTTTTGGGAGTGTGTTCAGAAGCTTGAAGAAAGTCGGGCGCACGGTATTGGTTCCTCCGTCAAGTGCAAAGCGCTTCTCCTGTTATGGGCCGTCGTGCCATCAACCGCTTGTTTGAATGTGGGATTCATTCGAGAGCGTTTACCTCTGGTCGAGTTTTACGTGCGAGTCTGGTCGCATCTGATCGCATCATTGACTTCTATTTGGGATCCATGAGGGACAGCACAATCTTCTCCCCCGTTTTGAGCTTCTTAGGGCTATCCGCTTCGTTTCGCCAATTTTGGGACACAAACCGCGGGCTGGACACCGCTACGGCCGCAACAGGTGAAGCTATGTGAGAGGTATTGTACTAGTCGTAAGCCTCCTGCGCTACTCATCAGCGAGTGCTAACTAACATTTGTTATATCACCCCTTTGGGCACTAAGCAGTGCCAACACCATTTCAATATTCAGGGCCTTATGCAGCGCTACATATTTGCGCCTGATTTAATGTCGCTAATCACGAACGTGCGCTAACTAACATTTGTCATATCACCTTTCTTAAGCAGTGCGAATACAAATTCAATTTACAGGGCTCTATGCCAGCTCATCATATTTGCGTACTATTTATCTTAGTGCATTAACTAACGGTTGTGTTAACACCCCCCATTTTAGTTACGCTTCTCGTACTAACCAATATTTGTGTACCGTATTTGTGTACCTTATTTGTGTGCCGTATGAATTTGAAGAACAATAAACCTACTTGTCAAACGCTTCCGCTGTATTTTTTTGTTTTGCTTGTTGATTTTGTCAGGTCATTTTGGTATTTTAAATAGCCACCTAGGCTTTAGGGCAGCGTGCCCGTATGCTAAACCCTTTTAGTTACTTATTTGGCTCCATCGCCTAATTCCAGAATCATGATTTTGCACATATTTGGCCCCAAACGCAGTATTTCTCGTCGGTTGGAGCCCCCTTCTGATGGCGCTTTGGCAGCCGAGCGTTATCGCTCGCAAGAATTCCGAATCTTCTAGAAAACACGCCGTTGCGGCGTGCTACCATCGTCGCCGGCATTAATTTGTTTCATCTTATCGTCTCGCGATTGGCTGCCGAGGTTTAGTCACGTGGGGACGCGACCGATGTGACCTGTGGCAGCGCTTCCCTCTGGGCAGTTGATCGCAGCCCGTTGCAGAGAGCGTTCGTGTGGTGGTTGTGTGGGAGTTCCGATTTGTTTTCGGCGTAGCGTGGGTGCTTCTTGAGCCCAGTTCCTGCTCCCGTAAGTAAGGGATCGTGCCCCTTCATCTCGACCTTCGAGGATCTGTCCCGCAGAACGAAAGTGGCCCATTTTTCGTCGTCCAGTTGTACGCGTCCTGAAGCGTCTCACGTCGCCATTATGGCGGATGTCTACTCATCCCTATAGCCGTCGAACATCGAATGTACCTGCCACCTAAGACTGCAGCCTGTCGCAACTCAACTGTACCAGGCTCTCCAACCGCCTACATATTAAGGTATGTGTCTTTGAACTGATTACCGCTGGGAACGCGAGTGTACCGGTCCCGCGGAGAGCATTTAAGCCCCGCGTACGAGCTGTATTGGGACGCCGCGAGCGAGCCCGTCACATCTCTTGTGCCTACAGGCACTGTCGTCATATTTGTACATTCATTCCAAATTACAGACTGTCTATGTTACAAGTGATACTTTGTTCATTACTGTTTGCTGCATAAGGCGTCGCGCCCGCATATTTGTACATTCATTCCAAATTACAGACTGTCTATGTTACAAGTGCTACTTTGTTCATTACTGTTCAACATCTGTCGCTAGGTTTAGAGCGCGCGCCAGCTGGTGTTTTCTTAGATATAATCTATTTATAGATATAGGGCGACGCACTCCGCTGCCCCATTGTAACCCGTGAGTCAATACATGATTTGTTAGTTAAGGGAACTATTGTTTTGTTTCGACTTGTGCATGTTCTGTTTCAGATAAGCGCCCCCTTCAGTGTACTGATTATTGTGCGACGGGACGAGGGAGCTTTGAGCGTACAAGTGGGTGAGACAGCTGCGTAGTCGCGGTCGGATTGGCACCTAATTACAATCCTTGCATAAGGCAATCTCGCAATTGTTATTTGACCTTGCAACTCTTGAGTAATCCTATCGTCGGAGTATTTTGCGTGCTTCGCTCCCGTCTAACCGTCCAGGCCCGGTTAGTCGGGTTAAGACAGGCTTGGTGGCGCCCTCATAATTTTGACATACCCTATATATATATATGCCGCAACACGCTTGCCCAGAACGTATCGTGTGACTCACGCCCGACTCCCTGAGCGTTCCAGCCGTGGCCTTTAGCCTATTTTTAGCTGATCTCAGGGCAAGTGTGCCAGTTTTTCAGAACTGATTCCGTGGTGCGATGCTCACCTTGGGTGGGTGTCGTAAAGTTCTTTTAATACCGTAACAATTTTCAGTGTAAGCAATCTCTAGTGTCGTCACCCGATTGGCGGCTAGTGTAATATTGATGTAAAGTGCATCCTGGACGAATTTGTGAGCGTCAAGGTAGGTTCGAGCGCTCCAGCTGCCGGTTCCAAGAAGTCTCAAGGTTGCACCCATACTCTACCCCGTTTGGCTTTCGGGTTTCAGTCAAACGTGGGTTCAAACTCCCTATGGCGTCGCGTTATTAGGACCACTCCCATCTCCCTGGACCATTCAGCCGTGGCTATTAGTCTGTTCTCGAAAATCCTAGGGTAAGTGGTGACGTTTCCGGTCCTGACAAGTTTGGCGGCACCCTCGTACCCCGAGGTGTCGTAAAAACAGTTTTTTGCCGTAACATCCTCCCTCCATTCTAGTCAGAGCTTTTTATATTGTCCTCTATTATTTTCGATCCTGTGTCTACTCTGCTTATTGTTTTACTGTCAAGGTGTCTAAGTCTTTTGCTAAGCGGTCTAACCATAGTTTGTTTGGTCTGCCCCTTGCCTCATGCCCTTTCTCAATTTAACTGCGTAGTATCGTTTGTGGTGTTCTTTCTTTCTCGATTTTAGTGAGAGTCTTCTATATTTTCTTCTATTCTCTTCTATCCTGCTTCTTCTCTGCTCATTGTCTTACTGTTAAGGTGTCTCAGGTCTAACCCTAATTTATATTAATTGTTTGTGGTGTTCTTCCCCCCTCAATTTGTCAATTTTTTAGATTTTTCTTTCCTTCTCTTTTATCGTAATTTTCTTCTGCGTGATGTAACCATATGTTGCTTGGTCTGCTACTTGCCTTCGTTCCTTACTCAATAGTTAATTAGCATAATATTGTTTGTTGTGTTCTTTTTCCCTCCATTCTGGTCACGTGTTCTAGCCACTGTAGGCCTTGAGTTTCTAGTTACCCTTACATTGGCTAGTTGTAGAGATCCTTCATTTCTAGATTGATCATCTACCTTCATTCACCTTCTACTTATACGTTGCTTCCACATGCCATTGTAGATTTAATTATAGTTTTATACATCTTGATTTTTACACCCCGCGATACTTTGAGAAATATATTTCTGGCAAGTATTTCTTGGTTTGATTGTTATTTCTGTTCAAACTATCCCTTAGACTTAATGTATTCTACCTCTTCGTACCCTCTTTTTTATTCATTCAGATTGGTTATTGGGTAGTAATGGTTTAGTGCAAAATGCTTTTCTCTGCATTGATTTTAGGCTCGATTTGTTTAATGCTTTCTTTGTTCTTACTATTATATCAATGTCGCCAAAAAAAACCAAACACTAATATATTTCTTTGAAGGCTGTTCTTTCTAGATTTATGTCGCTCTTTCTCATATCATCACATTTTTAGTGCTAAATTAAGCAGATGGTATAGATTATAGCGCGTACCTTTGCTTCAAACCGTGTTTCGACTTGTTGTATTGGTAATACTTCTGATTTGCCCGTTTTGGTGATCATTTTGAATGCTGTACTTTATTGAGTTTGTTCTTGTTAATATTATCTTAAGCCTGCTTAAAGTGCTTCTTTCCAGCATTTGCCTTATGTCGAACATATGATTTGCTATACCTCTGCTTTCCCGAAGCCCGTTTTAATACTTCGCTTCTATTTCCATATAGTTTTTCAGTCGTTTCCTTCAAATTATCGGTCGAATTTTATGTTGCGATTCATACAAAATTACACCAGAAATGTTAGATGAAGAAGAACAGAGAGGAAACCGAAGACATGGGAAAGACAATAGAAATGCGTGTTTCTATACATGTTTAAATTTCTTGCACTTGAAACATCTGGTTAAGGTATCAACCTCTTTAACGTTAAGTTTTTCTTGTTCTTGTTATTTGATCATGACCTTTTTGTGAGAGAGGTACCTCAGTTTCATGGCCAAGTTCGCTTTCTGCAGCTTGTTTATTATGTGATTTTATTCCTTTAGCGCGGTCTTAAGCTTTTCCGTTTCATACCACTTGTCATTCTTCATGTGGATGATCGTTGGGTCTATGTATATTCTTGATGTCGAATATCTCGATTTATTCTTTATTTTACTCAATTTAATCTTTTGGTTTCCTGCATTGATCGCAGTTTGAGCTCTCTACGCTCAATTTCGTATCCTGTCTGAAGTTTACATCCTTAGTAATCTCTTACTTAATTTTCTTTGCATCTCCTATTTCCTTTATGCATCTCCTTAGTTGTGTTGTTCACGGATACTGCTTAGGTTTTTCTACATCTTTGCAGTCCACAGTCTCCAGATGCACAAGTCTTTTAGTTTCAAATTCAATCGTCGAAGCCGAAGAAAATTGCATAATCAATATTTTTTCAAAAATAGCTATAACGATTTTTTGTATTGATGTGAAATAGGTGATTTTCTAGTTGAATAAAGTCTGTTCACGAAACTCCTGGGCTGTCAAATTGTAATAATTATATTTAAGTTGGCAGAAATTTTTAAAATTTTGTTGGTAACTTTCTACTTTCACATTTGGAAACACTGCAAAGTTTTGAAACTTCCAAATTTCAAAATTTTATTTATTTGTCAAAGTGACATTTCAATTCGTAATTGTCACTATCAACGAAGAATCTTAGACTGCCTCCTTACCAGTGTCCGTATAATCCCATAGAGTTAACATGGGCATTTGCAAAAAACTATTACAACAAACATATACAATCCCAACCTTCGTCCAAAGATGATGTTCACACGTTATGGCGTAAGTATAGCTCTCAGTAATTTTACAGAGCAAATGTGGAAGAACAGTATTGCTCATTGTGCTTATTAAAAATGACTGGATAAAATACATGGGCTCTTGCAGTGTGACGGGTATTCCTCCAGTCATAATATCGTTAACTGAATCTGATACTGATGAGTTCGACATGGAATTCTCTTCAGCTTCTGAAACAACAAACTGATTGTGGAAATATAAAAGTATCCACTATAAATTTCTTATTCTCTCTCTTTTTCTGTAGCATTACAGCCTAGGTGCGTTTTGGCTTAAAATTCAATACTTACATTTCCAATTCCATTCCAACCATCGAACGTAACCTATCTTTATTTATCACTAATTTAGTCACTAGATTTGAAGTACATTCTATAAAAAAGTTACTATTATAAGTACACTCAAGAAATTTTAAAACAATTATTTTTGAGAACCCAGGAGTTTCGTGAACAGAGTTTATCTCTAAAATGGGTTTCATTTGTTCCTTTTTTCTATTTGTTTTTATTAACTCCTATTATTACATTTTTTAATTCAGCTTAAAATTTTAGAGAAAATGTGTTTCTTCAACTAACGCTCTATTTGTACGTTTTCTGTGAAATTAGTATTTTTTGAAAATTCTTAACAAATGCTTAAAAATTACAAATCAAATTTTTGGCTAATTACAAGATTACTGTAAAATGAAGTTGTGTGCGTGTACCACACTAGATTTTTTTTATCTATACATGCCATCACGATACACATAAAACACTCTAGATTTTAGATAAAGTAAGATGTTTAATAATGCAACTGAGTCTACCAAAACCTCCCATGACAGTAATGTCTTCTGCTTTATTATTTTCTCTAGCTTGTTTTATCTTTTAACCGTGCATAATAACCCACACAAGTAAAAAAGAGAGCAAATGTAACACCAACAAAAAAGTTTTATCTGTTGTTAACACAGCAATACAAGGAGTTCACTAAATGCTCTAGCTCTAGCGAAAATATAAAGTCTATAACACGTAATATTTAATTCGACTACTTTAGAGAGTAAGCTTTAAAGCTAAAATTCATTAAATTAAGAATTGGTTTTTCCAATTACAATGTCTACAAAACATCAAATCTCATTAATGGCCTACGAAATAAAGAAAAGTACTGAGTAACAACGGTCAACGTGAAAGAAATAAGGCTGCGTTACATTACAATTTAGTGAAATAACAAGAAAAACCTTATTAGTGTTAAATTTGGACAGTAGCAATAAGATTTTGAGTTAAAATTTATTAGCAAGTTAGTAGTTGGTAGCATTTCTACAGGAAAATTAAAAAAAAGCTTTAAATTCAGTTCCGATTTTGAAAATATCATTACGGTTCAATAATGTGATTTTCACATGCAACGGAATCACTTGAAATTTGATTATGTAT